>APFE030893354.1:32240-45283 GCA_000404065.3 Pinus taeda
GGATATGTTGATGCAGATATGGCAGGTGACAGAGATAACAGGAGGAGCACTACAGGATATGTATTCACTGTTGGTGGAACAACTGTCAGTTGGGTTTCAAAATCCAAAGTGTTGTTGCACTTTCAACAACAGAAGCAGAGTATGTTGCTGCTACAGAGGCTAGTAAAGAAATGATTTGGTTACAAAGGTTTATGGGTGAATTGGGTAAGGAGCATGATATGGGAACGTTAAACAGTGATAGCCAAAGTGCCATTCATCTTGCAAATAACTCAACATTTCATTCCAAGACTAAAAACATACAGCTCAAGTACCATTTCATATGATCAGTGTTGGAAGATCGAGTTGCTACAATCATTCTCGAAGTAGGAGATTGTTGAGTGTCGAGCATGATTATTTAGAGGTCTTTACCGCAAGAAGTTTGTACACCCCTCCATGCGGGGGGTTGTGGGGGTTCAGGGGGGCCGATCCCCCTTGGCTAGGGGGTTCGGGGGCCAGCGGTCCCTTGGTGGGGATTTTGCGGGCAGCGCCCCCGAAGCTAAAAACAGATGTAAAATTGCCTTGTAAAAGTATAATAATTTCTAGTCAATCTGGGCCATTCATTAGGTGGATGATCTGGCGGTAGAAATTATGTTTAGTTTAGGGTCTTTTGCCATAGAAGGTAACCCCTCTCTTTGTATGAGGGCATTGTATTTGAGGCTGTGAAATAGATGTGTATTCTCTGAGCGAGAAATAGAGAGGTGAGACTGTGAGAGAAAATAGAGGATATTATAGCGGATCTACTGTAGGTTGTGTCTCTTCATTTTGCTAGATAATAGAAAGGAAGGATTGGATATTCAGGCTAGACGTAGCCCAAATTGGGTGAACCACGTATATCTATGTCTCTCTCGTTTTATGCATTTTCTATGTTTATACTTATGCAATATTCTATGTGTTCCATTGCTCTGTAATATATAATTTTCTAACATGACGAACATATTTTTTCTATGTCCACAAAGTCTCCATGGTTTGCTGACATAGCTTACTATTTAGTCACCTAAAAAGCACCACCTCACTTATCCCCTCATGGAAAGAGGAATACTGTATTAAAAGGTGTTGCATATTCATCGGTCGAAGGAGACCTCTTTTATATTGGACCAAATCTTATCATTTTTAGATGTGTAAGAGAGGAAGAAGTGTTTGATATACTAAAATCTACCCATGATGAACCTTGTGGTGGTCACTTCACTGGTAAGAAAACTGCATATAAAATCTTACATGTTGGATAATTTTGGCCTTCGTTTAAGGATGCCAAATAGTATGTCAATTGATGCAATAACTGTCAGTTAATCAGTCAACCTATTCGAGCCAATAAAATGACTTTATGTCCTTAGATTATGATTGAGCCTTTTGAAAAATGGCCTATCGATTTCGTAGGACCAATAAATCCAAAATATATGAATACAAGATATATATTGGTTTTCACTGATTTTGTTACAAAATGGATAGAGGCTAAAGTTGTTTCTTTTGCCATAGAAAAAGTTATTATTAAATTTTTGTTTAGTGAACTTTTTACTATATTTGGTCTTCCAAGAGAGATTGTTACTAACAATGGACCATAGTTTATTTTTAATTTGGTATAGGAAGTCATGGATCAATACAAAATTTGGCATAGAAATTCCACTCCATATCACCCATAAGCAAATGGCTAGGTCGAATCTACCAACAAGGTGATCGAATCCATCCTCGCCAAAAAAATAAATTTGCATTGGAAGGATTGGGCCAACTGATTACCTGAAGCCTTATGGGCTTACTGAACCACTTGGTGGAAGAATAGGACATACACCATATGTGCTGGTATATGAGAAGAAAGTTCTTTTGTCGATATAATTCCATATAAAAAGCTTTTGAACAACAGTGCACTTGGGGTTCGATCTCTCAGAAGAAAAACAACAAAGTCTATTATAGTTAAATGAATTAGATGAATTTCGAGGAGATGTTTCCCAACAGAATGTGTTAGCACAACACAAACACAAAAAGTTGCATGACAAGTCTATCAGAAGAAGCAGTTCCAACAAGGTGACTGGGTTCTTCTCTATGACTCTAGATTTAAACATTTCAAACGGAAATTCCATACAAACTGGATGGGACCTTATGAAGTAGTCAAAATTTTTGAGAATGGGGTTGTAGAGATCAAAATTGTTGATGGGAAAAAATCAGTATTCCTTGTGAATGAGCATAGACTTAAGGTATATTTTCAACCCCTCACAAAGGAGGATTTCATGTAGAAAGTGCAACAACAATCTGAGATAGAGATGGTAGGTGGCCATGTGCACCTATTACAGATTTGATTCTCTCTTTAAAAAAAAAATGAAAAAGGGAAACAATAAAAGGAAAAATAACTGAGAAAAACTAAAAATAGAACAAGAAAAAAAGTCTTATGATTGTGAAAATCAGTTTATTGAAATGGTCATGGAAGGATCATCCTGAAAACTAGCATGCTTGCAGGAAGACCAAAATTTTAATAAATGGGAATGTTGCTTGAACTTTATATGTGCTAACTATCACCAAGAAGAAGTGGGGTTTAAGTGTAGGAACTGAGTCCTTATCCAAGTTTGGGACAACTGACCCAAAATTTTTTATGCAAGCAACACTCAATTCCCACTGCATTTAGTTTTTGTTCGACACTATTCAGGAAGATTTTTGAGGTGAATTATGTTCTTCTTCTATTTCCTTTTTCATAAAATTCCCATTATTTTTGTTCTTTTTATCCCATAAAGTTTACCACCCCTTTCTTCATACAGAAACTATCCCTATCCAATTTTGTTCTTCCCTCTCCATGAATCTTTTTCCCAGATCCCTTTTTCGATATGTCCCTCTTGGTAGTCTCACTCTTGAAATTCCTTGTCATAATTTCCTTCCCATTCTGAAAATTTACCCCCTTTCCCACTTCTTTTTCTCCCTCATAAGATCATATTGCAGAATCTGATTCAAGCATATGAAGCAGATCAAAAGGCATATATTGGTACAGAAAACATGGGAAACAAAACCTCCTTTATGATTCAACAAATCCTTCAAAATCTAGCCTACGAATTTTATCAGAAATTTTTGGCCACAATATCCCTGGTCTAGGTATATGTATTTAGTGCAGGAATCTTCAATACAAGAATGTTTAGTGCAGGACTGTTCAGTGCAAAAATATCCAGTGTAGGAATTTTTGGTGCAGAAATATCCAGTGCAGGAATGTTTGGTGAAGAAATCTAGTGCAGGAATGTTCGGTGCAGAAATATCCAAGAAGAAATGTCCAGTGAAGAAATGTTTAGTGTAGAAATCCACACTGCTGAGCACTCCCGAGTACCATACTAGATTTTATGTTGCAGGAACAACGACCTTTAATGCAAATGTATAGTATGGTGTAGGAATACCTGGTACAAAAATGGTGCATCTCGAAAGCTTTTTCCTGTTTCACGAGAATTGTGTGTAGGAAAAATGACTGCACCACTTCCAGATTGATAGCATTCAATAAATTTTTATTATGATTAAGCATTGTTTTATCATTTCCTAAATAGGAAGGAAATATTTTAAGTACATGGATAGTTAAGTTATGAAATATTATTGTTTAAAGTACCATGTACACTTTTTCTGATTGCATGATGTGTATGGTTTGACCTGTCATACCGTACTTACCGTTTTGAAAAATCTCGTTACATGTTAATGATGACCCAACCTTATACCATACCATGCATGATTGTCATCTTAATCATGTTACCTTAACTGCTGCCTTCACCAATAGTTATCTATGGATGCACCACAACCTATCCATATCGTATGCGTCCCAAGGTCTACATTTAATGATGAAGCATGACTGTTAGGAGGTGCTCAATATAGTGGCAGGCAGATAGCTCACTTATCATAAGATTAGATTTAGACAAAGTTCCTAAATTCCCATGAGATGTTTTCTAAAGAATGTTTAGATAGGGTTTAGTGAATTAAGGATGGTGCCCATGAGAATTGAACCTTGTTCCATTAAAGTGTTAGAAAAAATGGCTGAGTAGAGGAATATTCTTCCACTGTTGTAGGAATTCGGGTTCCTCCCATTTTTGCTGAAATTTAATGGCTTTGACTCGGTTGTGGTGTTAGATTTTTCTCAAACCTTTAATGGGATTTGAGCCAAGGTAGGATCACTGGAATTTTAAGTAACGGAACAATCTATATCACACACCATGAGATTACTAGTAGAAGGCAAGAAATGGTTCAAAAAGGAGAAGACCAAGAAGAAAAAGTGGCACAAGTTTGGGGTCGAAAAGAAACAAAAGTGAATTGGAAGAAAGGATTGACACACACTTCCATGGAAGGAAAATAGAAAGACCTGTTATACATACTGCAAAAGTTTCTCACCTATGAGGGTCACTACTCATTGACCTTCTTATATCATATTTAGCTTTTGCTAAATTTTAAGTCAGGTAAAGTTATCAACTTCCATTTTTTTTTGCTAAGAAGTTCAATGAAAATGGAAAAATGAGTGTAGAAAAGTAAAGTGAACCAAGTTGCATGAATATTATACCATCATGGGTTGATTACAATTTTAGTTAAGTAGGAATTGGAGGTCGGGAATATGACTTGGGAAGCATTTTTTAGTGAGGTATAGAAAAGAGGTGCAAGAAGATCTTCCAACAAGAAGAGTGCAAGCAAGAAGGGGAAGCTTTAAAACCTAACCCCATGCCCTACCAAGACTAAAGACAGAAAAGAGTTAGTACAAGCAAAGGAGCAAGAGCTTGTTGTTGAAACCCCATGTACATCAAAAAGGACCCAAAGCTTAGTTAAGAGGGTTGCCTCTTTGAAGGAAGACCACATTCAATCGACTTCCCCAATCAATTTGGATGACTCCCCACCTCCTTCACCAGCCGCATACAACCTTACAATGATTTCATATGTTGTGAATCATACAGTGATTAACGAGGGGAATATTGATGAAGCAGGAAACACACCCTTATGGGTTTTGCTTGGAAAAATGAAGAAAAGGAAAATGACACTGACACCTAGTGTAAGTGAAAATAACAACCTAACAGAGGATATGAAGGATGTTGAAGTGCAGGGTAATGAAACCCTTCATGATATTGAAGTGCAAGGTACTGAAACCCTTCATTATATTGAAATGTAGGAGGATAATGACCAAGGTGATCTTGACCTCAATGCCTAGGGTGAAATTGACCTCGATGATGTCGGCACTAGTCTAGAGTCAACTGTTGAGAAAACTAATTCATAGGAAGAAGTCATTAAGGAAGACCCCACTCTCCACCTAAATAGTAAAATAGAAGAGCTCAAGCAATGTATCTATGGGTTGGAGATACTGAACCAATATTTGAAAGTGCAAGGGACAATGCAGAAACAAAAGAATACAAAACTAGAAGGAGAAGTGAAGGAGAAAAAATTCCAAGTGGAGATATGGAAATTTCGTGCATCAATGTGCTATGGTCGTCTCAGAACAGTGACCAAATAGCTCAAGAAGGTTTCAGGCAAGAAGAGGAAGATAGTGAAAGTAAGAATTACCATGTAAATACAGGACTGAGAGAAGGCTCCCTTGGTTTGGTTTTTTTATAGCAAGTAAAGGTTTTGTGAGGAAACACAAGAAAATAGAGATGGGGGGATTTTGGTAGCCTAAATTTTCCTATTTTTTAACCTATATTGTACTCTAGAAACATGACCTAAGCTTCTGTTTTAACCCAAGAGCCTATTCATTCTCGTACTTTTCTCTAAACTGTGCAAATTCCTGCACTCTCTTTATATTTTTATATTTAATGGTTTGTCATGGACTTAATTATTTATTTATGGATTTTATAACTTAAATAATCCTTGCAACTAATATTTGTCTTTCCTAAAGTATTCGATAATCAAATTTATAAATCCTTGTGTTAGCATGGTCGAGTGCAAGTAGGATTCCTGCACCAGTTGGTGATTCCTACACTCCCGTGACACCTCACCAACCAATGCATATCTTTGTAAAAGGATCCGTTTACCTCGAGTTGGGCTCAGAGCAGGAAAGCAATCAGTGGATTGAAGATCATGATCTCGACTAGATAACTTAGATTAGCATTTTGTAAATAGCTGAAAGGCTTGGTTAAGCTATTGTTGTGATTCTGTTGTAGCCATAGGCCTGAAGGCTTGTATATATTGTAAAATTCTGATAGGAATTAGGGAGCGATGCTATGGTAAAATTTTGAAGAGATTATGGTTATTTTGGAGTATCGTCTCTGTAGGTTGGATTGTAGATCCAAGGTGTATTTTTTGTTTTGAAACTAATATAGAGGAATGTGGCAGTATGTAGTTTCATTTCCTATTTCCATTGTGATGAATCCTTGACCAACTGAATTTCTCAATTTCTTAACAAGGAAACGATTTGGTTGGCTAGGGCCTAACCAACCCAAATCATTCTCCATTTCTGTAAGGGTGTGTTAATATATCTTAGAGTGCAGGCGTGAATTCATTATTTACTTTAATATTTCTCACAATTTACAACTTTGATTTCCTTTATTGTGATTGTGTTATGGATCTATGGTGTGCAGACTTAGAAATATTTGATTCCAATTTACATCAGATTTCCTTCTTATGATTGATTTCATTTCTACAAGATCGGTACAAGAACACTTTTTGTCAAAGCACGCTGCCTATACTAGTGCATTTATGATTTTTCAAGTCGATTCTATTGGTTTAGTTTCAAAAAGTCTTTTATTCCTTTATTTTTGAAAAAGTTATTTCATTTCTTCATGCAAGATTTATTTTTGTTTCTAAAACTAAGGCCATTATTAATATTTGAGATTTCACTTAAGATTTAATTGTGTTGCATATGGAAGAAACATTGTAGTAACTTACAGGTCTATGCTTGCACTAAACACTTTTGAAGAAAGGATTGAATTTCATGATTAATTATTGAATGAACCCTCTAATTTAAAGCATTAAAAATAATATCTAAATTACATGCACATCGATCTCAGGAAAATCCTGATCTACACAACTAGATGATTTTTGTAATCATATAAAAGAGTTTTCTGTTTAAAAGAAAGATTTACTTTAATGCTTTTGAGAAGCATTTCTTGTTTAGAATTCAAGTTTGGTTTAACCATATTTTTGCTTGTGAGAATTACTTTCAAATTCTGTTTTCTTTACACTTTATTTCACTCAACACATGTTTTATTTCTTTTGAAAGTAATCTAGAAACCAAGTGCAGAAATATTGATTATCTGGTGCAAGAACCTCAGATTTGGTATAGGACCAGAGTGTTCTAGCCCAGAGACTTCGAACTACTGCATGAAGGTCAAAACTTCAGTACAAGTACAAAACACCCTTCCAGTATCTAAACCTCATTCCAGTGCAGGCACAACGTTCTGGCACAGGAACATTGTTGTAGTACACAAATAACAGTTTAGTGCAGAACAAGAATATCTTTAAAGAAGATAGATACATTGAATAAATTATTTATCAGACTGCCTCACTAAAGGTAAATATAAAGTGTCATTTCATTAGTTAAAATTGTTCACAATGAATTAGGAGTCTATTTCAGTATATGCAAAAAGTACTTTTCATTTATTCCAGCACCATCATTTCTTTGAGTATCAACTTCTGCTTGATCATAATTCTTTTTTATTCTATAAATTTTTGGTTTAAGAGGTATGAATACAATTATATAAGGTTCATATCATTTCTTGGAATTTCTTGTGTTACGCCTCGAAGTGTACAAAACCCCTGGTTCACATATTAAGTGTTGAAAGGAGCTTGCTTAACCGCAATTCCTGCACCCAACAATAAGTTAGATAAAATTGCATTATAATTTATATTAAGTTTACGTAAGTTACATAAGTTTGAATGCCCACAATTTTCATGATGCATGCATGGTTTGATGCTTTTAAAATTCTTACATATAATATAAGTTCATGAATATGTAGAAACGAAAGTAAATTTGCATTTAGTTGGTAAATTTTTCATTCAATCATTCTTATAATGTTAGTAAATGATTTTTAGTAAATGGCTCAACCAACCACAATCACAAATTAACAGAGCAGTAACAACACTCTGCTTAACCAACCAAAATCACAAATTCACATAGAAGTAACATCACAATATACATCAAAAATTAACATAGTAGTAAATCCTTATTACAAGAATACATAACATGCAATATACATATAAATTTGTAACCCAATACAAGACCCAATGAGTATCACTTTCACATCACCACATTCTTAAGAATGTACAACTTGAGAGTTCACAAAAAAAATGCTAACAATGTAATTAAACTCTAAGTTCTCAAAGATGAATGCAAGTAGAAGAAATTGTTGGGCAGTTCAATTAAACAAATTCTAATGGAATTCCATCTTCAATGAACCTCTATTCATGGTCAACTTTTTACATTCTCCATATTTTAACTTTCAATCATTTTTTTATTGAACTTCTATCAACTTTATGGGCACTGCACACACCAAGTGACTATATTGACAACTTACGACATATGGTTGATTGATGCAAGAGCATTCAAACCTAGTTAGCAATGTGATGGTATGATCACATGTTGTGACTAACAAAGGGTTGGAAGACAAGAGATTAGTTAATTTTATTAATTTAAATGTATGGGAGTGTTTTAATTGTGGTCAAAATATGAGGAAAAAGGGTATAATGGCTGATTGATCCTCCCTGCATGTAGATCAGGCCAAGAAGTTAGATTATTGGGTTTGAATAGGATGTGAGGGATTTGAAAGCTTAAATTAGCATTTTGTTGAGAAAAGAGTGGAGTAAAGAGATTCTTTAGGAAAGAGTGAGAGATTTCTGGATCTGAACTAAGTTTGGTTCATGAATCCATTCTTGTGTAAATTATGATCTTTTTTGCATAATTAGGAAGGTTAGTTAGAAGTTAGTTTGGAGTCAAATTTGGATGGAAAGATAGGATGAATGAGTGAGAGGAGGAGTGAAATATTCGAGTGAAACTATTTCCTTATAAATATTATAATACTAAATAGTGTGGATTGTGTATAATATGGGTGAGAATTTGTATTTGTATGGGTGTGAAAACGAGAAATATTGTGGAATCCTATGTTGAAAGAAGCATGAATATCTGATGGGGTTTCCTTTATGGAATCCATATTTAAATTGTTTAATAAACCCTATGTAAAGGCATGTAGAGATCGGGAATTCATGTTGAATTGACAGAAGGACCAGCAGAAGCAAACATAGTTGAGTTTGGCTTAAAAATCCGATTTCTATTATTCTGTGTGATCGCATTTAATATTTATTTGTGTGTATTAACAACTGTGGGGTTTGAAAGTGTATGGATTCCTTAATCATGTTAAAGTGTCGTACTCATTGTTAATCATTGATTTCATAATCCATGCATTGTGCCCAGTCAAATAGCAGGGGTTGGCCTGTTATTAACCCTTGTGTTAATCAAAGTCCCGCGAGCCGTAGAATCTGAAACACTCTGTCATCGGGTGTTAATCTCAAGTCACGACCTGAACTATTCTAAATTGGGGATTTTGATCCTATCATCTCCATGAAGTGGTAGCGTCGCATAGGTCTATGTGAAATACCATCATGAGCGTCAAATCACTAATGAATGCTGACCATTCGATGGATCTCACATCGCATCGGTCATAAGTGAAGGGACCCTAACCTAGGAAATCTGTGAAATGTGACTTCTGATACAAAGTGTGCCGATAGATATCGCATCGCAACGTTAGCAAGTAAAGAAATCCGACCGATGAGTTTATGGTATGCGATGAACTGAGAATGCGGTGAAGTGTCAATCGTCGGATTGACAGTGGTGACCAATGGTGGAGATTGAAGTCCATTTCAATATCGGTGATCGCGCAAATAAGGATTTGTCATCCTATTTCCTTTGCATGTGATATGTGATAAATCTTGGGCCTGAAGCGGACCTGAGAAGCTTATAGGCGTGAGCTAGATTTCCTTTGAAATTCAGTCTTCGTGTCCATCGGTGGGTTGTGGTGTATTTCTTTTCTTTTCCTTTCTATGGGGGTATAAAGGTGAATACCACCTATAGAGAGCACTTCCGATGTAAGTGTCAGCCTAATTCACTGGCCACATGCAGAGATTAGTAAAATTGAAGTTTTGATGCATCATTTTTGCTATTAGAGCTATACTAACACTCTATGGAAATTAGTTGAGAAATTGAATTTTAATCTCGGCATATGTATAATTTGCATTGAAGTGAATTTGATACGGATGGAGATCAGAGCACAAAGGATAGTGAGATCAAAATGGGGAAACATTGAATCCTTTAATGAAGGTCTGGTAAAAATATTTATTTTTATAATTTTGCAGAGCTTTGTTTTGAATGTCTGAAGAAAAACAAGGGATTGAAATTTCAAAGGAGAAGATGTTTTCCTTTTAGGAAAATGAAATTTTTGTGTAAGTTGATTAAATGATTGGTTTGATTAAATTGAAATTTGAAGTAGAAGGTTTTGAATTTAAAGTTAAATATAAGAGTGGTTTGCTATGGCACTGAAAACAATTAAATGATTTGAAGAATTTTGTGGAAATTGAAGAGTGAATGAAGATTGATCAAAGTATTATTGAAGACAATGATATTGATGGTTGAAAGCATGGAGATGGGGTTTAATAGGACTAGAAGAAGAACCACTACAAGGAATGAATTTTGGAATTTGTAGAAGCAAGATAAGATTTTCTTACAAACAGGTTATCAGAAGGAATTTGTAGTGTCTCTCATGAATTGGCAAATATAATTTAAATTTAGATCTAATCCTAACTGATCTTGAAAGCTGAAGAGTCCATTATGAAAAGTAATATGAAAAATAGTTGTTGATGGTATGAAGGCTTTTGAATAGAAAATTTTAAATGAAATATTGAACAGATGAATCATTTGGAAAAGTTTTAACTAATGGAATGGGAATTAGTTTTAAGACATCTTTGAAGAAAAATTGTAGGTTTAAAAAGGTACTTTGATGTATCTTGAGATAAGATTGTGCAAGCCAATGGAAGTCATGGAATTGCTGAAAGGTAGAATGAGTTGTATCAGCATCATATCATATGAACTATGTTAAAGAAGATAGAGCAGGAAGAGCTCACAGATGAATGAAAGGTGACAGTACCCAATAGTAAATGAAATTACTGAATGAAAGAAAGAAGTGAGCAATTGAATATGCAGAGCCTAGAGTAAGGAGTGTCCAAGAGAAGCTAAGAATAACTTCCAACTATGGTTGGGTAGAAGCCGATGAGGCAGCTCCACAATTGTGATTGTGGGTAGAGTTGTCTTAAAGATAAGAATTCCAGCAAGAGGAGTGTTGGGTAGAATTGTTAGTCAGTGAAAGGTTTGAGGAAAGAACCAATAGATGCCAAAAGGATCAACTCAGAAAAGTTTGGTGAGGCATGAAGGAGACTTGATACAGATGAAAGAAAGGGCTAGTTGTAGCTCACCAGTGAACAAGGAAAGTTCATCAGAGGAAGAAATGGGATTGACTATTGATAGTCATAACAGGGGTACAGAAGAAAGTCACAGACAGAGAGAAAAGTGTGGTAAAGAAGTTGGACTCAAAAGTATGAGTAAGGAAGAAATTGACATAGAGGTATTTAACATAAAGATAGAACTCAGTCATTTGAAGAAGCTGTTACTAAAAATAATAAGAGAAGAATGGAAACAAGGATTTTGTGTGGGAACGAGAGTTAAGTGGCCTCTCAAGGAATTGTTTGCTAAGAAATTAATACTTCGAATAGTTGAGGATGAAGGAGTAGAATACATCTATGAATCAGAGAAAGGATCTCTCCTTGGGGGAGGAGACAGTGATGATAGTGATGAAGAATTGATCTATGTAGATCAGAATGTGAGGAAGGTATTGATAGCATCTTCACAAAAAAAAGAGTCTCATATTTTTGGGATTAATTATTTACGTAAATGTAAAATTATAGGTATGCAACCTAATAAATGTAGGTTTTAAACCCATACAGAAAGTACCTGCATACGAGTCTAAAACAAAGAAAAATAAACATTGCGAGAGCATAACATATAAAACACATATACACAGATATTTTCCCACTGGATCCAAAAACTGGGACTACCAGCTTGATTTTTCATTATGTTCCTTTCAATGTTATAATACATATTTATACGTGTCGAAGCATCCAATACCATGGACCGAAAACCATCACATCCAATACCATGGATTGAAAACCATCGCGTCCAATACCATGGACTGAAAAACCACCGCGTCCAAAAAACATGTGCAAAAATTATGCACAAAATCTTAGGTGGGTCTGCCCAACCTAACATAGGGTCCAAAATCAAACATTTTTGGGGTGCTGCCCCAAACCCCATAAAGTGGGGTTATGGGTACCACTCAAACCCCCTGTTAACTACGTGGAAAGAATATAACACAACTCAACATTCTCCCACTTGTTCTTTTCTTTCCACAGGGGGCCATAGGAGAGCTTAGTCATTTTTCCAGCCCTGAAATGCCCATTGTTTCTCTAGACCAGGAGAACTTCTCAGAGCTCACAGATTTTGTCAATGCATCTGAAATATTCTTCAAAGTGTCCACCTTTACCAGCAACACCTTTTTGTCTTCTATCATATCCCTCACAAGGTGATACTGAAAATCAATGTGCTTTGTCTTTGAATGATATGCAAGGTTATTTGCCAAGAAAATTGCACTTTGGATGTCATAGTCTATCCTTATAGCTTCCTGTACTAACCACATACTTGAACACAATATCTGCAACCAAACTGCTTCCTTGCTTACATGAGTGGCTGCCATATATTCTGCCTCTGTAGTTGATAGTGCCACTATAGATTGTTTCTTACTCATCCAAATGACTACACCTCCAAATAGGTTAAACACATACCCACTTGTAGATCTTCTCTGATCCAGATCTCTAGCCTAGTCTACATCAACAAAGCCACAAATATCCAACACTCTGTCCAATCCTAGTCCTCCTTGGTAGCACAAACCATAACCACTAGTGCCACGCAAATACCTGAAAACCCAATTCACTATTTTCCAATGCTCCTTTCCTAGTTTTGACATAAACATGCTCAATACTCCCAC
>APFE030893356.1:3470-25774 GCA_000404065.3 Pinus taeda
TTTATTCTTGAAGAACAATGTCTTGGCTTGGTGGCCAATTTATGACACAGTCATTCACTTGATTTATAACTTTGCTGAACAAGCTAGCTCGTGATGAGACCCCTTACCTCTTGATTGTAACAATTTTGAGTCATTGCCCTGTTATGATATGCAGTATTTGGCAAAGTCAGCAGGTTATAATATCTGTGATTATGATAAGCCGGCTCGCAATGAGACCTCTCATTCTTCAAGATAAAGTGTATCATTGGATTGTTCCTCTGAAAGTTGTGATTTCCTTAGTAGGGAGGAAGTCATTTTCTTCTTTAGATAGATCTGGACGACAATGATAGAGTTTTTCGAAGTAACTGTTCTACAGAGAATCTTTATTTTGTTATTGATACCTTTCATTGCGCTGATATAAAACAATTTCTTCACTAAAAGTTTATCTTCATCAAACTTTTACGAAGTTGAAACTAGTGTCATATCTAGGCTAGAGTCTTTAACTATATCTTTCAATAATAAAGATCAATTTCCAAAAGGTTTGCTATTTATACAAGCTAAAAATCGAAATCTGAAAGAGAGTTGGTATCTTTTTCGTAAATGCCTAATGTAACCATTCACAACTGGTTTTATTCTGAAAAAAGAGAAAAAATATTACTCTATGAAATAGAAGAATAATTTTCTATGTAAAATATTTTTTAAGAATTTGTCCATTGACAGGTAAAGAGTCTTTTTTACCTACTAAATCCTTTAACACAAATGTCGATGGACCTATGACTTCTACAATTTGAAAAGGACCAAGCCACATACTTTGAAATTTTGTATGTTTACCCTTTTCTTCGTGTGCCTTGTCCCATTTTAAAAATAAATCTCCCACCTGAAATTCTTTTCTGGTCATTATATTTGAATCAAAAGAGGATTTTATTAGTGCCTGATGATGAGCATGCGTTTTCTTAGCTTGTTCTTGTTGTTCTTCTAATTTGATTATTTCCATTTGCCTTAAGTGTAATGAGGAAGTTGGTACTTCATCAATGTATTGAACTAGAGACAAAGAAGGAATTGCAAGATGAGTCGGAAGAACAACTTTTCTCCCATAAACTAAATTAAAGGGAGAAGTGACGATGGAAGCTTTTTTCTGTTGGTTTAATTTCTATGTCATATTCTTGTAAGGCAGTTACCCAATTGGCCCTCTTCTCACCATATCCTTTTGTATCAGAAGATTTCTCACCGATGGAAACGGTACTATAATTTTGGTGTGGGTTTTGAGTAGAAAAGGTCTAAAATATTTGATCGCTTTAAAAATAGCATAACCCTGTTTCTCTACGTCTGAGTAATTTAATTCAGCACCTTGCAAATTTGAACTAAAAAAAGCAATTGGTGCTTCTGTCTTTTCTTGATTCGTTTGAGTGAGTATCACAGCATATGACTTATTTGAGGCAAATGTGTGTAAAATAAAAGGTTCTAAAAAATTTGGAGTTGCTAAAGGTGGAGCATTAATGATAGCCTGTTTGATCAGGTTAAACGCTTTATGTTCATCTTGGGCCCATTTAAAAATAGAGTTCTTTTTTATCATAGTTTGTAAAGGAGATACAATTTGTGAAAAATCTAGAACAAATATCTTTACAAAATTGATTTGACCAAGGAAGGATTGCATAGCTTTTTTGTTATGAGGTAAGGATATTTAAGAAAATTCTTTGATTCTGTCAGAGTCGATGTGAATACCGGATTTTGACACTTTGAATCCTAGAAGTTTCCCTTCACTTAATGCGAAAAAAGATTTCTTTGGGTTAAGTGAAATTCCGTACCTTAAACATCGTTGGAATATTTGCTTTAAGTCTTTGAGATGCTCGCCTCATTTCTTGGAGTACACGGTTATATCATCCAAATAAATTACTACTGACTTATTGACTAAACCTTTAAATGCAATGTCCATGGCTCTCTGGAATGTGGCACCAGCATTAATCAAACCAAATGGCATCTTTCGATATGCATATGTGCCCCATTTAGTTCTGAATGTGGTCTTCAATTGATCATCAAGATTTACCAGCACTTGATTGTATCCTGAAAATCCATCCAAGAAAGACATTAATTCTAAGCCTGCCACTGCCTGCAATATCTCCTCCATAGGTGGTAAGGGAAATTTGTCCTTTTGACAGGCTTTGTTGAGATTGCGAAAGTCAATACAAATCCTAATATCTTCGTTTTTCTTTCTAACAAGTACCATATTGGAGACCCATTTAGAATATCTGATGGGAAAAATTATCTTGGCTTTCAACCGCTTATTAAGTTCGGTTTTTATCTGATTTTCTAAGTTGGGATGAATCTTTCTCAATTTTTGTTGGACAGGTTTTTCTTTATCGATCATCGGAATAGTATGTTGGATGATAGAGGTGTCGTATGTTTTAATTTCATCATAATTCCAAGCAAAAACGTTTTTATATTGTCTCAAAAGACGAATATATGCTAGCTTTTCTTTGGGGGCTAGGCCAAGGCCTAGATTTATGTTTTGGGGTTTGGCATCGGTTCCTAGGTTTACCAATTCGTAATTCAAGGTCGAACCTTGGAGCTTTGAATTGGTAGACCTTTTAAACCGATCTTTCAAATCGTACATGTCTTCTAACTTGACCACTGATTTAGGTATAGCATTGTGAGTGCTATCTTGCTGTAATTTCCAATCATGTTGATCCTCGTTGATTATTTGGTTGGAGTAGGATCCTTCAGAAGTAAGGAAATTTACGATATCAGGATCGTCATTGAATATTCTCCAATTTGTGATGTTGTCAGGAATAGAAGGTCTAAAGATTAATTCTATTGAAAATCTATCTGGACTAAAATCTTCTGAAGGAATGAGCTTAAAAGTTACGTTAGCTAAAAGGTCAGCGCTTGCATTCTGGAGTCTGGGAATTGATGAAATATTGAATGCTGTAAAATGCTCAGTCAGATCTTGAACTAAAGATTGATAGTGTTTTAAATGTCCTGACAGGCAATGTATAATATTTCGACCTGTCTGACTACAATTTCAGAGTCTCCGAAGACTTGGAGATACTTTATGTTTAGCCCGATTGCTTTGTACAGCCCTTGAACTAAAGCTTCATATTCTGTTGTATTGTTGGTACAATCAAATTCGAGCCTTCACGTTAACATGATTTTGTCTCATTCTAGACTAATTAGCACGCATCCTACTCCTGCTCCTTCGTTAGATTTAGAACCATCAAAAAATAATTTCCAAAACAAAGATTTATTTACATGTTTATCTAAAAAATTGATACATTTTGAACTATCCGTTTGAGAAAAATTTTCGACTTGGGATAAGACGGAATGTTCTAAATATGGGGACGTATGAGCATTAAAATTGCCGAGAAAAGAATCTACTAAATAATTTCCAATTATGCTACTGTTATATGCTACTGGTTCAGTTTCCCCTTCTAACTCCGTTACTATGTACTTCTGATGTAATTCTCGTTCAACTTTTATTTGTTTTGTCTTACCATTGTAAGGCAGCCACATATGCGACCAATCAGTTGAGAAGTATCCATGCAGTTTTTCTGAAAAATCCTTTCTAAGAATTAAGCCATAAAATTCAGGGATATCAACCACTAAAATATCAATCCCTTGACATACCTTCGGGTTGGATGACAACCTTATGGTTACTTGATTTAGTTCACCGATGACTTCGACTTGAGACCGATCCAGCTGAACTATGCGAACAACAGACTTCTGTGGTTGAACGTTTAATTTAGTGCATATGGACTTTGGTAAAATATTCGATGAAGCACCTGAATCCACTAAACAATTATGTACATTTTTGTTAAAAATTTCATAAGTAAGGAGAAAAGGGGGAGTATGAGATCTCGATCTATCTCCAATTAAGGCGATGCCATTTGGATCAATCTTGTTAGTCATATTACTTGGAGGTCTTCCCATGTTCTGAGAAGCTTGAGAAATTACAGCGGCAGGCAAAGGTGCAACTGGCACAACATGTAAACTGGGCTAGTTTGAGTCGCTTTAGATGTTGTTTTCTTTGTTGCGAATTTATCCTTTGTTGTAGAGCTTGCGCTCTTTGGTTTTGGGGTAGTTTGGGGAGGATCAAGTTGATTTCTACTTCATGTGTTAACTGGGAATACTTCTTGATCTTCCTCTTGTGGGAGGATGAAATCCCACATTCCTTTTAATTATACAACTTCTTCATCATCGGTTTGCCCTTCAGTGGAAATTTCCTCTTGCTCTTCCTCGGATTCAGCATTTGTTATAGC
The DNA here is from genome assembly GCA_000404065.3 of Pinus taeda. Classification (NCBI taxonomy): domain Eukaryota; kingdom Viridiplantae; phylum Streptophyta; class Pinopsida; order Pinales; family Pinaceae; genus Pinus; species Pinus taeda. The sequence continues at coordinate 7,703 of APFE030893356.1, forward strand.
ATTGGGTGGCTTTGAATCCGTTGATGGGCCGCTTTTAAAAGCTTTGTAGGGCCTTTCTGAAGAATTTTCTGCTACTTGCTTTTTTATGTCGACCATTTCATTAGACATGGTCTTAAGAACTGTTTGCAATCCCTCCAAGTCGAATGGATCTTTTGCTTGTTTCTTCTTGGACTCTTCTTTGAAGGTGACCTTCTTAGACTTCTGATCTTCTAACGCGGATTTCTTCTCTAAGGCTATTATATGTTTCTCTACTGTTATGGCTTCTTTCATGTTTTTAGCAAGGGTTGTTTTATTAGCCCTGTCCACGAAGATTGCTATGTTTGATGGTAATGCAGTGATATACCATTCACATCGCACTTCCTCGTTGGGATGGGAAGCAGTAGGAATTTTGTTTAGAATCTTATTGAAACATAGATTGAAATCTTTGATCGGTTCTCTAGATTCTGCCCTAAGGTTGGATAGGTCGTTGATTAACGTTGCCGTAGACCTGTCATCACCAAACTTGGTTAGAAATTGGTCTTCGAAAATGTCCCAATTGGTAATAGATCCAGAGGGTAATGAAAAATACCATGATCTGGCTGTTCCTTGTAGGGTATAAGGAAATAGTCGAACAACAACATCTTCATTAGTAACTCCGTTGAGGTTAATGGATAGCATAAAGTTGTTTATGTGCTCTTCTGCTAGCATGCCTGCCTCAGGATTGAACTTGGGCAGCCATTTCTCAGGATGGGCCGGTATTTGACTCAAGGGCGCAGGCATTAAGACTACCCCAAGATTGTTCCATGGAGACTGGGCCATTGCTGAACTGCTAACAGGGGGATTTGCAGAAAATGATCCCTTTGGTTGAGAAGATGAGGTGATTATGATCGCAGATGATTGAGGAGGAGTTGTAGGGATTCCACTAGGTGGATTGATAATGGCCTGGGGTGGTGGAGTAGATGGTTGACTTCGCGGTGGAGAAGTTGAGATGGATGATGTTGATGAAAAAGTCTCGCTGTGGGACCCTTTAGATGACCTCCTTACTCTTTTCCTTTTAGGAAGAGGTAGTTCGGTTGGCCGAATACCGAACTTTTCACTCTTAAGTATGGTCGGGGGATGAGCAGGGTTATACTGCGAAGTCATGCTACCCTGAGATTTATCAGATCTTTGAGGGGAAATGGAAAATCGCTGAATTTTATGAATCAGAGATTTGACTTCAGAAGGTTCAATTACAGATTGTTCTAAACTCTCAGGATTTGTAGCAGCGGGTGATGCTCTAGCGACTTCTAACTTTGGATTTAAGTGTAATGGAGAAGTCGGAGGAGATGGTGAGGGTGAATTACTCTCAGAATGGTATTTTGATTTGGATTTACTTGCCATTCATAGTTCAGGCCCTCCTTCTAGCGCCAAATATGTTGAAGGCCTCGAAAATCGAGTCGACAACAAGGGGGATACTCGCTCGGTCCGGACCTTGGTTGGCAGCTCCTTATCCGTTTGGTATAGCGGGTCCGACTGGGGATATGGGACCAATTTCCCAATTCAATGTGTGTGTGTGAGAAAGATGGGTGTTTCTGTTTGGACTGGAATACTTCTATCTAATCTAATGCTATGCTATTGTATTCTAATAAACAAAAAAACATTGAATTTATGCTAACCTGGGGTGTGATCTTTCTTCTATGCGATCTAAAAAGATTTCATACAATAACTGGTAATAAAGATCATTCAGCTATCATAAGAAAAGATTTCGATAAAAATGAGCTACTTCGTATAAGAATTTAGACGAAACAACTCTTAAAACTTATCGCATAAATGAGCTATTCATACACTAAACATAAACAAATAGTTATCACCGTACAAAAGTGCCAAATGATAACTCAGACATCCATGCTGTAACATATAAATAACTGAAACATGAATATTGCTTTAACGCATAAGCAGAAATGGTTAAGAGATAAAAGTACCATTTATAACTAGTCCTACTCATGAGCTTCAAGCAATGATTGATTTATCTCTCCTTGATTTAACATCTACTAAGAGTACAGAAGTGCAACATCAGTAGCAGATATCAAATGCAAATATCAAATAAACCCTGTTCCATTCATTCACCAAAACCTCCTCTGAGGGTGCAAAAGTGCATGTTATGAGGACAAGTTTTTGATAAATTTCCGGACCCTTCTCTGAATGCATGAGAAGGGTTTAAATACTACTAACTAAATAACTTATTTACAGAAATTGAGGATTCAGTTTAAATGGTCATCCTCTTTCTAAGAAAAACTATTCTAAAATTAAATCTACTAACTATTTCTAAATCTACTCCTTAATGTCGCAAGCATTTAGTATTTTTCTTAGTAGAGTCAGCTCACTGTCTTCCGCCTTTGGTTGAGTTAAGCAAACAGAAATGGCAAGAGCTGGCATTATCTTCTCGGTAAAATTGATGATATGCTTGAGAATCATCCAATGAATATGTAGCATTACCATGTATGCCTGGTAAAAATCCCATTTCAACTTGGTTAACCTTCGGACTGCTTCTGCTTTTCCTTCAGTCTTCTGTTTCCAGTTTGCTTCTATCGCTGATTTCTTGCAATTTTTGGGGCTCGCAGGTGACTGCGCAACTAGGGACCTTCCTTTTCGAACAAATTTTCTTACGAAAACTGCCTCTGTTTCTTGATCTGGGCTTCCCTGATGCGGTTTTTTGCCTCTTTCGCCTTTTTCTCTCATTCGGTATAAAGCCCAAAATTTGTAAAAATAGTGGTTCCGTGAGCTCTTGACCTTGAGAATTAAACTGTTTGTTTCTGGTATCAAGGTCGTTCAGTACCCATTCAACCATGGCTGTACATGAGAAATCTGTGATAGATGCCTCAGAAGACTTCTGCGGCTCTTTTTCTTCATTGAATGGATTAAGTGTGCCTTCTGAAATGTTCATTGGAGCACTGCCTTCCCTCGTTGTTATCTATGTAATGCCCTGTATAACGCTTCGTCCTTCTTTCCTGCAGTTTACATTGAGGTGGAAGTAATGATAAAGGACTAATGACAGGAAAACTTTTAAATGCCGAAGATATGCAAGACATGCCACCTTACGTGAGCTATTTCTTCGAATAACACAACACCCTACTTCATTAATAACTGGCAATAACTCATTAATTCACATTAAAATACATGACCAACTCTTGGCTAAAATTTTTTCTCGAACAATGAGCCAGAACCAACTGCGATGGAGGGGTCCCGCATTTTTGCTTTGCGATGTCGTAGATCGTAGTATCGCAATATCGCAATGTCGCAATGATATCGTGTTGTTTTTATCGCAGATCGCAGTATCGCAATTTTGCAGTATCGTGGTATCGCAATATCGGAATATCGTAATATCGCAGATCGTTATAATTCTTGTGTAATTCTTGTGATATTTGCGATGTACGATATGTGATATCGCATATCGGCGATGTTTTAAAGTTTTTCAATGTGAGTGTGTCTTCAGTATATGCGAAGCAATGAAGTTTCGCGTCGCAATATCACCTTTTATCATTTTAACTCTTTAGAAGGTGTATCCTATCATCCTTTGCACGATGCGATATCTTTTAAGGAGTAAATTTAATTTTCTTCATTATGAAACTTAGGTTTTCTAGATTTTTCAAGGTATTTTCCTAAGTCCATGATGTTGTAGGTTTCATCTAAAAAAGAAAATGTAACACTAACTAATTTTTTTGAGGGTCCCTAATTATTTAGTATTAGCAATAATACTTCATAAGGAGGGGGGTTGTTGGTGGCCACAACAGGACTTTAGGCTTTCTCAACAATCTCTTAGGGTCATCAACCAGAGAAGGAGGATTAGGGTCAGGGTTTGACCTGGTGTATCTTTAGAAGCCAGTATCTTAACGGGGTCAGAGATCTAAGACTTTGAGCTGAACATAGATTATTTTCAAAGGAAAGTATTCAATAGTGAAATCAAAATTGGTAATGATTGAGAGATTACCAATGTGAGGAATTCTGATCGAACTTGTGATATGTACTCGTCTTTGCCTTTGAACAAGCTCTGATTGTCTTCAACTGAATCAACTAGATCAGTATGCAGAATTTGTCTCTTTGTCTCCTTGAGGGCAGTGTCTACAATCTTGGCACTGCAATCACTAAAGCAACCTTAGCAAAGCTTAGCCCTATCATCCAGAAGACCAAACTCTAATGAGAACTAGTCGTACACCTAGGGAAAATGAACCTTTCAGTCATTGACAACTGCACCAGTATGTTATCACTCATCCGGATCTCCAAGGTTGAGGAGGAGTCCAACTAAGGTAACCACAGACCAATCTTTTAGCTTGGTAGCTAGCCCTACCAAGTTGAATAGGTCTCTCTCCAAAGGATCAAAACCAAGAGGGTTGGATAGATTATTGTTTTAGGCTAGATGTAAAGTGCAAAGGGTTGTTTGATTTGATTTTGGTTGGGTAGTCAAAAGGATGAGTGAATTAGGTTAGAGAATGAACTAGGTCAGGGCAAAGTGAATATGAATTGCAAACATTTGATGGGGCAAGGTAGGCAAGGTAATTTAAACTCACTAGTATAGTGATGAGATGGTTTAGACTAGTGAGATGCTAAAAAGAGCATGAGGGTCATGAATTCTTTTTAAACTGAAGAAATGAAACAGTCTATGATGATTTTCCCAAAACAGAGCAGATGAAAAATTATGCTTATCACACCCTAAAAATCAACTTATAATAGAGTGAAATGGATCATGAGAGGTACAAAACATTCATATATATGAAGCAAAAGAAGAAACAAGATCAAATTACAATGCCATAGGAATCCCACCAAAATAGCTGCAACTTCATCTAATATCTTATATGCCAAAGTCTGAAATCTATTACAACATCCAAGAGAGTCCAACCTATAAAATGACTAAGAAAATACATGATATAGGCCTCAAACCAACTCATCATAGCCTTAGGGGTCGAATCCATGAGAGGAGGAGTAGTTGCAAGAAAGAATGCACTGATAGCTAGAGCGTAGGGTGGTCAAAGTGACTCATCCCTAACTTAAGAAAATTGATTCATTACATGCCATGTAGGCCATTTAACTAATGTATTTACCCTAGATAACAGTAAGAAACATAATAATTACATCATTCTTATCATTTACATCAGTAAAACATCAATTTCCTATAGGTGAAATTCAATTTGGAGAGAAATAGTGAAAATTGGTGAAGACTGTCAAACAAGCTCTCCCTTTGTCAAACATGCCCTCCAACTTTAGGGCTGCTTTTGGGTGCCTTACTGGTGTCCAAATGTTCTCCAAGATAGCTCATTGGAAAGAAATTTGAGTCTAGTTTCCAGATATGCCTTCATGTTTCCATTTGGAGGTCATTTGCCCTGTGAAAATTCCAATATCCCAAGACTAGTAAAAGTGGAGCGCCCAGGCCAAAAAAAGGGCAGAAAGGTGGTCTTTTGATGGATTGTGACCTTTTTGGCTAACCAGTTTTCCTCCAAATGCTTATAAAATCCATAGGGTGAATTCCTCATCACTTTGAATCCAAAAATGTCGGCCTTTTTTCCTTCAGAGGCCTCAAAAAAGAGCACACCACCATAGGTGTTGCGCCTTTGACATATTCACTGTGTTGAAAATACTTTGAAAAACACAAAAAATTATAACTTGCAAAAATTGGTCAAAATTAATGAGCTGATGGCTGATCATATGTTTGAGGCATGGAGTGATGCATTGGCAAGGATATCTAGACTTCTTTTCTCCTCTTGCTTGGTCAAGGATTCAATTTTTTCATGAGCTCTTTTGAGCTTGGCTCTTGCAATTTTGTTTCTCATGGCATAGTACATAGCCATCCTTCTCTGAATATCAACATCCCTTTTGGCCTTGTCTAAGAGGCCCTCCAGATGCATGTTCACCCTCTTGAGCCAATGTTACTGGTTCTCATTCATCATTTTGGCAAATTTCTCATTTAGGGTGAGCTCATTGGCTAATTCTGCCTCCTTTCTCCTTTCTAGATCCAAAGGTCTCTTTAGAACTCTAGTCCTTGGCCTCCTTCTTGGAACCCATTCATCAAGATGTTTGTTAGTGCCTTGATCTACCTCAGGCTGAAGGAAGGCAGGTCTAGGGTAACATCAAACCACGCTTAACCTGGTATTTAGCCCTACTAGGTCGGGAGAGGAATCTCTCCTTATCAATCTCAATTAGGATATTGGCAACTAGGGCTTGATATGACTGAATTGAATGCTAATTTTAGGCTAGGTATACTAGATTAGGGTTTTTTATTTTATTTTTAGGTTTTGGTTGCCGGATCAATTGGAGAAGGCAACTTGGGTCTGGGAAATCAACTCAGGGATACAATCATGTCCTGTGGGGTGAGGTAGACAAGGGTTTATGTACTAGCAATGGATTAAGATGGTATTTTAAGATAGCTGAGGAGTTGAGGAGGGCACAACTAAACTATGAATCCTCTTCAAATAGTTGAAAACATTGAAAACCGAATGCATTCCCAAGACAAAGCACTGTAAATTAGTGTAATTTTTTGTCTGTTCACCTTGATTCATTTACTTTAGAAGAGAGAGAGAGAGATGTGGATACATATAAAACATCAGAAATAACTCATTTACAAAGAAGAAACAATACATAAACTCATTGTCACAAGAATCCCACAAAAATAGCTGTGAAACCTGGTTTTATTCCTTGCCAAACTGCTGATACAAATGTTCAATGAATGTCAACACTTCTGCCAAAGTCCAACTTTTACAAATGACTGAAAAATTACATAATATAGGAAAGAAAACAACTCATGCTAGCTATCAGGGGTCGAATCCATGAGAAGAGGGGTGGTTTCAACCATATCTAAACTAGGAACACAAAAGTAGGCAGTGTAACAACTTGCCTCTAAAACTTAGGAAACCAATTCATTCATCATCAAAACCACTTGAAAATTGATGTATCTACCCTATGAGGTTTTTTTCATCCATATTTACATCAGATACATCATTTACCATACTTACCTTTACCAAGAAATGAGGAAAAAGTGATCTCCAAGAAAACTAGGAAAAATTTGGAAAATCAAGCAAAATTGGCAAAATCAATTTAATGCGCAGCGCCAAAATTTTAATGTGCAACGCTTTTTCTAGGCCAATTTTGGAGGCCTTCCCAGAGCCCAAATCAGGTGTAGGATAGCTTGTTAGAAATCTTGTCGAGTATAATTACTAGAACAACTTGAATTTCTGAATTTGGAGTTCATTTGACCCTCCAAAAACTGATTCTCCCAAGACTACTTCCTATGTGGCAAAAAAGTGGTAGAGAGGGCACGTTTTGGGTGTTTTTTGCCCTTTTGGAGACCTAGAACTTGTCCAAAATTCCTCATTATTTCTGATCTTGATTATTTCTCCATGCTGATTCCAGATATTTAAGCCATTTTGCAAGAAAGTTTCCCTATGAAAAGCGATGTGCCAGTGGCACTGCGCACCTATTGGAAATCCCTATGTAAAAATTTCCAAAAATGCAAAATGACCAAAATTTCTCAAAATTTCTTCAAAATTGGCAAGAGGCATCTTCATTAAGTGCTTTGTTGAGCTAATGAAGTTTCAACCAATATTTTGAGTTTATCATGCTCTTTTTTGCTTTCTTAAGGCCTTTTTCAACTTAGCCTTAAGCCTCTTGTTCCACTGTTCACCTACATTTGGAATGCCGATTGCTTCTGAAACAATAGCAGGTAACAATATGAATGAAACACCAGCAAGGTTTATCTAACCGTTGTCCAGATGAGTCACAAATAACCTGTCCAGTTCATGGTGAAACTTGACCCTCTCCACCATTTCACAAAAATCATAGCAAGAGTGATGTCTAAAACATGATATGGCAAGAGGACAAGCAAGCAACTCTATGAGACTGATAGGATCCTCCCAGATGATCTTCCCCCTTTGTGTGGCTTTCTTGGAACATGTGCTTCTCCAGAAGTGTCACTAAAATTTTCTTCCTCCCTTTCATAATCTATGTCTCTCTCCATGGGTTTTTTGGTGATGTGATAGTTGATATGAGATGAAGGATTGCAGTGGGACCAAGATGAGTATGAAGAGATTTTAAAATATAAGGCAAGTGAGATATATGGGGATGTGAATGCTTGAGGGAATGTTGGGGTTTTGGGAATGAGGGGAATGAGTAGGGTTTAGAATTTGGGATAAGGGTTTGATAATGAAGTAAATGTAGTGAAGATGTAGGATTTGGGAGTTAGGGTTTGGGGATAGGGTATAGGGCTATGGTTTGATAAGGAGAGTAGGGTTTTGGGGGGTGAACTATGATGACTGAGGGATAGGGAATGGGACTTGGAAAACTCAATATGAATGGAGTAAAAGAGAACACCAAATGACTAACTAGGGTTTTGATAATAAATTCAAAGACATCTATGGTTTGTTTTAAATGAGACCATGCAACCCAAGAAACCAAGCATTAATTCCTCATTAGAAATAAGGATGGCTATACTTACTTGGAAAAAGGTATTCAATAGCTTTAGATGAAATTTGATGTAGTTGAGCAGTGTTTTTAGTCTCCCCAACAAGTGTGCAACGCACTTTTAATGCGTAGCACCAATGTAAAAATACACTACAGAATCTCAACAGGTGCACAACGTACTTTTAATGCACAATGCCAGTTGACAGGTGCACAGTGCCTTTTTGCATACTAGTTTTGGAGGCCTTCCCAGTGTCCAAATTGGGGATGTGATAGCTTTTTGGAACGAGTATTGAGTCTACCTTCAAAAACATCTTGAATTTTTCAATTTAGAGTTCATTTTCCCTGTCAAAGGTAAAATCTCCCAAGACTAGTCAAAATGTGCAAAATGAGGCTGCCTAAATGCACAGTGCTGTTGCAGTCAACATTTTAAGGTCTTCCTCAACTCCAAATTGACCTCATGATAGCTCATTGGAAATAACTTTGTGTCTAGTTATCATTTGACTCATCAAACAATTCATTTGGCCAACCAGGCTAGGATAAATATTGATCTTACCATGGTCACTCCAGAGGAGCAACAACCCTCCTGAGGCAACTATATTTTTGACATTTCTCTAAAAACATGACACTTGTGTAAAAAGTGAAGGAGGTTTTTCTTTCTTGGCCTATTGTGGAAAATAACCTCTCTCACTTTTTCCAAAATAATTTTTTCTTGCTCAAAAAAAAAAAAAAAAAACAAAACAAAACAAAACAAAACAAAACAAAAAACAAAAAACAAAAAACAAAAAACCCTAGGAGATGGAAATGTGCCTTACCTGAGCACAATTGAAGCACAAACAAGGTGTAAAATGACACATTAGAACCTAAAATGATGATGAAAACTCTTTGAATGATGGTACACTCAGTCGAATGGTGACATGAATTGACACTTGGAAAACTTTTAAAGGAGTGAAAACAAATCCTGACCCTAATACCTAGTGACCAAATTTTACTTAAAGACTCACTGAAATGAAAATATTTGACATTGACACCTTAAAATCATTTTGGAAGAGCATGTTTGATCACTGGCGGAAGGATTCAAAGACTGACACTAGCATTGGCTCCAATGGGGATGGTATCTCCTTGGAGATGCCAATAACTACAGATCTTTGGGAAAGAAGACCAATGCCTTATCCATTGGGCATGGAATCAAAAACTCAAACTGAAATGCATGACTGACAATTGACGACTTGATGACACAAACTGACTTGAAACTGACTCAATACTAAAACACAACTGACAAGCTGGAAAATATGCTCAAAATGGAGCTTATTCAATAAAACCTACTCTAGTTGTTCCATTCATCACCTGATCAAGTGAAATGAAACAACCAATGCAACCAAGCATTCTGGCTACTGTTTGCATTCTCCACAAGTGATTGCTTTTGAACAACAAGAGAGAACTACTGAAAGGAAACTCTCATGAAAACTTGTTAACAGATCTGTTGAATAATATGGATTCTCTATCTGACTCCAAAAACAATGCATAAGGATCTTGAAATTCATGAACACTGGGACTTATCTCATCCAATGGATTACTTTCCTTCTCCGCATACCATGAATGCAAACTTTCATCTGAGCTTTGTGACAAGACTCCCACTAAAAATGACAAAGAAATGGACTGCCAGATCAATTTTGTATCAGTACACGTTTCAAGCTCATAGGTAGCTAATGGAGAAGGACTTTGACTGCAAACATCATCCAACACATCAGCTATTGGATCTTGAAAAACTTGAAAAGACTACTACAACCCATTTTCTATTGGTTCCGATGAGATTACACGATTTTCTATAGGCTACTCATTTGAAGATATACTATGCAATTTTCCCTTCAAAAACTGAAATGATTCAAAACAAAATGGTATGGAATCATCTTGCATCCAAGTCTTCATCTGCAACTTGACAATCAATGGCATTCGGGGGCTACAAATCTAGATATGAGAAGTCTTTCACAAGGATTTCATTACCCTCTAGATGGTCAAGATCAAAACTTATCGACAGTTGATTTCTGATTGCACGAAAGTTGTCTCTGATGAACTAAAATGAAGTAAAAAAGAAAAGGCAAAGATCCTTCACTTACTTCAAAATTTGCTACACTTTCCTCTTCATTTCCATAACTGATATGCATCGGTTGATCACTGTGTTTGAGCTGTTAAAAGTGAACTTCCTCCTCCCACAAACTAGCTGCTGATTTGTCTGCAAGATTAGCTTCGTTTTGGAGAACATAATCATCATCATACTGATCAAACTGAGGTAGATTATTAGTAAAAATTACATCATCAATCATGCATGTCATATCAATAGATCTCTCTTCTCCAAGATGATCTATAAAACAATCATTATCAGGTCTATGACAACTGGGATAAGAAACAAAATGTTTTGGATCAGCAACTTGTTCTTCTTCAATCAATGACCTATGGGCTTGAGCATTATACTCATTCCTTGTGGTGATCCTTTGCATCATCTCTTCCACTGCACTTACCAAAATGTTGAGTTTTACCTCTAATGATGTCGATTCCTCTAGATCTATGTTCTTGATCTCTTCTTCCTTCAACTTTTCCCTTCTGATCAACAAATTAGCCTCTACATCTACTACATTATTCTACATCTCTTCAAGTGTTACAAGATTCCTTTCCCTCAGCTGAAGTTCCATTTCCAGATCAAAGGCTTCTAGGTAGTGCAAGAGAGCGGATCCAGGAGGAGGTCTTATAGTAACCAGCATCGAAAAATAGACTTGGTTAAATCTGGCAGAAAATTGTTGTACTGTCTCCCTTGGCAGTCTTTTCAGCTGGTTATATTCTTCTAGAATCAAGAAAAGGTTTTTTCTGACCACCCACTTTTCGAGGAAAACTTTGATGAACTGCTGGTAATCTGAGATGCTCGCATGAGGCAGGGTCTTGAACCAACTCTTGACTTTGCCTTGCAAAGAAAGAGCAAAAATCCTAATACTGACATCTTCTTCATCAACTTCAAAAAGGTCGAGAAAAGACTCAAAATTCAGTACATGTCTCTCAGCAGTAATGTCATCACAGTCACCATCAAATCTTGGTAGATAGAGGTAATGATTTTTAGGGAAAGCATGGGATATAGGAGGTAAAATCAGAGGCTTGTATCTATCTGGAATTTTACAAGGTAGTGGGGTATGTATAGAAGCTGTAGAATCAGTCTTGGTCTCTCTAGGCTCATCAGTTTGAAGATGGTCATCACAAAATTCAAAAGAAAGGTCTTGATCAAGATCAAAGGCATGCGAATATTTTGTATTCACAATCTTTAAAAGGAAGGAATCAAATGCAGGTCTTGGATCTTCTCTCAAATACAATATACTTTGTAAAGCCTTCTTGACATTCTTGGGAAAAGAGAAGAACTAATTTATAATAAAGAACATAATGTCTTGGATGAAATTCCAACTTGAATACCTCATCTTTCCATATTGTCTTTCCATGTTTTTGCTGGTCGGGTTCATTCTCCAGTGGAGTCCTTGGATCTGATCTTGAAACTGATTTAGAGTCGCCAAGTGAATGATTTCATCCTTCTGATGTCTAATCATTGTCCCCCATCAACAATCAGATCTGAACTTGATACATTTTACTAAGGAACATAAAACTACGTTCCCCAGTATGGTCGCCACTATGTTAGTGCCTTGATCTACCTCAGGCTGAAGGAAGGCAGGTCTAGGGTAACAACAAACCACACGTAACCTGGTAGCTAGCCCTACCAGGTCAGGAGAGGGCTCTCTCATTGTCAATCTCAATTAGGATATTGGCAACTAGGGCTTGAGATGACTGAATTGAATCCTGATTTTAGGCTAGGTATAGTAGATTAGGGTTTCTGATTTGATTTTTAGGTTTTGGTTGCTGAATCAATTGGAGAAGGCAACTTGGGTCTGGGAAATCAAATCAGGGATACAATCATGTCATGTGGGGTGAGGTAGAAAAGGGTTTATGTACTAGCAATGGATTAATATGGTAGTTTAAGACAGCTGAGGAGTTGAGGAGGGCATAAAAAAACTATGAATCCTCTTCAAACAGTTGAAAACATTGAAAACCAAATGCATTCCCAAGACAAAGCACTGTAAATTAGTGTATTTTGTCTATTCACCTTGATTCGTTTAGTTTATAAGAGAAAAAGAGATGTGGATACATATAAAACATCAGAAATAACTCATTTACAAAGAAGAAACAATACATAAACTCACTGTCACAAGAATCCCACAAAAATAGTTGTGAAACTTGGTTTTATTCCTTTCCAAACTGCTGATACAAATGTTCAATGAATGCCAACAGTTCTCCCAAAGTCCAACCTTTACAAATGACTGAAAAATTACATAATATAGGCAAGAAAACAACTCATGCTAGCTATCAGGGGTCGAATCCATGAGAAGAGGGGTGGTTTCAACCATATCTAAACTAGGAACACAAAAGTAGGCAGTGGAACAACTTGCCTCTAAAACTTAGGAAACAAATTCATTCATCATCAAAACCACTTGAAACTTGATGTATCTACCCTATGAGGTGTTTTTCATCCATATTTACATCAAATACATCATTTACCATGCTTACATTTACCAATAAATGAGAAAAAATTGATCTCCCAAGAAAACTAGGAAAAATCTAGAAAATCAGGCAAAATTGGCAAAATCAATTTAATGTGTAGCGCCAAAATTTTAATGCACAACGCTTTTTCTAGGCCAATTTTGGTGGCATTTCCAAAGTCCAAATCAGGTGTAGGATAGCTCGTTAGAAATCTTGTCGAGTCTAATTTCTGGATGTTATATACCTAGGGGGGTTAATATGGGGTACCGAGGGAGGTACCCAAGGTAATAATGTAATAATGGGATGGGCCATAGTAATAAATAAGGTGGTTAACCCATGTCATGTAAGGGACCACAAGTAGTTAATAATAATGTAAGGGGCCCATGGTATTAGTTGATGGTATGAGGAAACCATGGTAATGATGCATGGTATTGTATGTATGAGGCCTATATAGAGGCTAGAGACTCCACATGGAGAGATATGAAGAGAAGTATTCTTGTATGAACAGGCATATGGCTTGTGGAGTGTTCTCCTTCCTTAAGGAGTGAATGTATGGTGTTGCCCTACCATAAGGGTTTGATCAATAAAGAATCATTTCATATTATTTCAGGGTTTATTTGCATTGTCTTATATTTTCATATCAGATCTATAATATTTCCAGGTTAGATCTACAACAGATTGTGTGCACCTTAGTAGGCCTAGGTATCCTCGACAAGTGAATGGTGGGATATATGGTAAAGCCTAGAGGTGTATTCCCTCTATTAGGATTAGGAATCCTCGACCAACAAATGGAGGGATATATGGTATAGACTAGAGGGTGGAGTCTCAATAAGGCCTAGGAATCCTTGACCAGTGAATGACGGGATATATGGTAAAGTGTAAAGACTAGGAGATAGAAAAATCCCTCACAGTGTAGGTGGAGGGAGCTGGAGGCATCCATGCTTGTGTGGGCTTAGTGATCCCTGGAGTGGTATATGCTGGGATTGTGGTAAAGCTTGGTATTGCATTTTTATTGTTTGGGCCTAGGAATCCGTTGGTGGATTACAGTAGAGGAAAAATGGATTGGTTTTGTTGTGAGTCCCACATTCATGCTTGGAATATGACACAAGGGTGATTGGTTGAAAGAAATATTTGGTTCAACCGAATCTATGGTTGGATAGTTCATCGAAATACCTGACCTATTTCTCTTATGCATTCATTAATAAAAGATTCTTCTCCTTGGTATTTCATGTCTAAATGTACTTATTCATATGTGGTTTTTATGGCTATTATATCCATGTTATTTTTATTGGTTATATGCTAGTTATGAGTATGTTTTTTAACAAAATTGATGTATGGATCTGATCATGTTTTGATTAGAAAATCAATGAACAATGACTATATGACCTAATAGATGATAATGCAGCTATTGTGATAAGGCATCAATTCTTCATTACAAATATGAGATAAGTATGAGACCCTTATGCCCAGAGTTATTGTTATGACTTTTAGATTACATATTTGTGACATGTTTGACGAAATGATTATCATTTATAGTAGTGGTATATTCAATTCCTTAAAGAAATGTTTGTGTCAGTAGTTTGATTTCATTGTTCTTTATCATTTTTTAAAGTTTCGTGAAGTTCAGGGTAGTGGCATAAGACTTAGCCATCAAAAAGTGGCTCATAATATAGGCTTGTTGACTCATAACTATTTGAAAATGTCCATAGTCGCTAGCATGCCTTGTTGTGGGAGTGACTGTAACGCCTCAGTCGCATGCATTACTTATCATGGGAGTGGATGAGTGTCCATATCAGCAAAATGACAAGTGTTGTAAGGGGTTAAGAACCTGGAAGTGTTGGTTTCCTCCTAAAGGGTATGTAGTTCCCGAGGAAGGTCGGTTTTTTTTTGTCTTTCTGATTCCACTTCCTTAAGTGTACATGGGGAGTTAAATCACATCGTATTATTCTATCATCACATGTTTACCTCAGTGAACTAGTTAACTTAGGTAAATGTGGGAGGAGGGTATACACATGATTATCTTTTATTTAATTGTAAATATGGTTTGATTGTTTGGCCATGGAGGCTTAACTTGAGTATATTGATTTATGTAAATAATTTTATGATCAATCATTATTTAATTCCTTTCTGTAATATTATGGAAAATCACACGTGAGTGAGGTGGGTTTCCCTGTTGTCAAAGTAAGTGGTTAATTCAAGATGGTGGACCTTCCCCAATTCTCTTTCTCAAGTTCTTCCAAAATTTCTTAGAGAAATATTAATACATGGGAAACATAAAAATGAGAGATAAATATTATGTTGTGTAGATAGATAAACTTAGTTGGAAAGAGATTTTGAGTGGGGAAAAAGGGATAATCATAAGCACAATGGTAGATAAAGTGTGCTTATGAAGGGAAAATCTTAAGATAAGCTTAACTAGAGACAAATGCTAAGTTGGAAAAAAGATACAAGTATCCTGTAATGGAAAAAATAAAATCCTAAGAAAAAAGGAGGGAAAACATTAAAAATAGGATGCTACTAAGAATATCTTGGGAAGAGAATTGATAAATATGATTGACTGAAAACACGTTAAACAACTTGGTTTTGGAGAACCAAGAAGAAGGAAAGCAGCCTTAACTTAGGGGGAGTTGCTAGTGTGTAACCTATTGGTTAGGATGAACATGCCATTCACCACATTATTCCCAATTGAATTCTTATTATTTAGATAAGTCCTTACTTGTGCAAACCTAGCTCTATTTCACAATGTTGTATTGGTTTTTTTCACTGAAGGATTGTTTATTTTTATGGAATTGTTATTCTCGAATAAGTAGAGGATTATTTAATTTGCTGGTCAGTTAAGTAATCGATTGTTGTTCTTATGAAATAGTTATTCTGTTTTGTCGAATAATTATTTCCTACTCATTTATATAATATTCTAGTAAATTCTGCCCGGATGCGGGTGATCTCCGAGCCCACCAGTACACCCTCAGCGCGTGCCTGGCACGTTTCCTCCCCCTCGGCAGCTGGATGGCCACCTGCACGCATTCAATCAACTCGATATCACCGCAGAGGAATAAGTTTGGGTTATTGTGCGAGTTTATGATGGTACCCTCAGGCATTGAAGGTGCTCAGAGGACTGCATACGCATTAACGCCTCAGATTAGGTCGATTATGGCGCCCAACAAGGATATAACTATCCCGTTTCATCCCCGCCATCGGAATTCTATGTCTTTGTGCATTGGAAAGAATGAGTGTAGGTTCTGGCTTTCTGAGGTCGAGTCTGCTGAGCTTCCCTCTCCCCCGTTCCCCATTTCTCAATCGTTCAGTTTTCACAGTTGTAAGAAGGCGCTCTCAATGCCTCGCAGCAGAGGTGTTCCGCGCAGGGGAGGCTCTTCGGCTCCTAGAGGCCGAGCCCTGCAATCCCCTTCTCTGCTCATAATCCCAATCTGCTCCGCCTCTCCGTCTTCAACCCCCCCCCAATCCAGCTAGACATGTCCCCAATTCCTCCTTCCAAAGATCCCGCTTCACTTTCCGCAGCCGTCTGAACCAGCCTGTTATCACCTTCACGACTACCATTATGGTTGTAGAAGAGGCGGATTTGCATGAAGACGCCATCAGCTCTTCCTCCACTCCATCTCTGGAGGAAAGTCTGGCTCAGGGTGTAGAAGAAGATCCGAATTTCACTACCAAGCACATGCAGGAGGACTCCCCTGTTGTTGAAGAGGCCACCCGTCAATGCACTCCGCCTCAGGAAGAAGTTATTGTTTGCGGCCCTGTTCAGCACGATTTTGGAATTCTTCATCTTTTCAACCCCTCAGAAGGTGGAGCGGAAGGCGATGAAGAGGTCACCTGGGTTTCTGCACCAAATATTCAAGCTAAAAGGGGCACCAACCCTCAGCCATCGCACGAGTAATTTCTCCAAGGTCCAAGTTTTGGGTTATACTCTTTGTTTTGTCTTTTAGATGTTATACTCTCTGTTTCGTTCGGCTCCTTCTCTGCCCTCCGCATATCTTTTTGGAATGCTGGTCAACGTTTCAATTCTCTTGAAGGCTGGTGGATGTCTCGTTTTTCTGGGAATTCTCATGGTCGCCGAAGAATACTCAAGCTGTATTCTCCTCTGCCCGGCGCTTTTTGCTTGCAAGGAGTAGTTCACTGGAACAGTTCTCTCTTTTTTTGGATTGTAAACGATGTATTCAAACATGCTCAGTTGTTCCTCTCTGTACTCTGGTTTTTCTGCGGAGGGCTGGGACACTCGCCCTCTGAGGCTGCGACCTCATTGTAAATATTTCTTTTTTTCATATTAATAGAATTAGTCCTTATTCAGAAAAAAAAAAATTCTAGTAAATTCTTTTATAGTTTGCGAGAGAAGGGAAATGTAAAGTTTATTGTGAATACATGTTATTGCAACCATTACTAAAAACTACGGTGTGCTATGGCATGTAGATTTAGGAAAGGAATATTTGGGATAAGTAAATTAAAGTACAATGTTTGGAAAGAAATTATATATTAGTAATTCTATATGCATCCGGGTACATAATTATACCTACACTAACATGCATAAGGTTAACATCCGTAATACATGGATATTTTACTACTCTATTTATTAGTGAATAGATGGAGAATTTGCTTGTGAAGGGAATATTACTAGTATTATATAATCGAATAAAAAATGTCTTGTCAAAGGAATGTGAGTGCTCGAAAACATTATGATATATGAAGGAATTTCATGTGGGTTGTGGTTCTGCATGAATACATATGATAACTAACACGCTCTATCCTAGAATTGAATGCATAAAGAATATAAAGAAACTTCTGGGTCGGAAAAATATTTTACCCAACCCATAATAAGATGGTTTAAAAATACCATGTTAAGGGCCATTAATAACAAAGAATGAATTATATGCAAAATATATTATATTAGAATATTTATATTTTTTCATTTGAAAGAGCAATAAAGTGATACGTGTTAAACACACATGGGCAGCACGGACAATATGAAAGATAATCAGGAGAGTACAATTTTTATTAACAAGAGATATACATCTATAGTACAATATGTGACCGTTGGGTTTCACATCCCAAGGTCTCTTGGACTCCTTTTGTCCATTCGGCTTCCACACTAAC
>APFE030893359.1:0-18036 GCA_000404065.3 Pinus taeda
TTTAATTTTCATAGTATGTACACAAAATATGGAACCTTTGCAACCTGCAATGATGAACATATTTAGCCCTTCCACTGTCAATCATGAAAGATGAAACCTATTGGTATAGGAACCTAACACTACTGTTGAAACTCCCTTGGCATTATTTAGCCTCCATTGTACAAAGAATTGTGAATGTTTTTATTTATTTTTTGCCATTTAAAGTTCTCCTTTGCAAACAATAGCTTAATCGAACTGTCGTCTTTTGATTTGAAAGTGTCACAAGTGTCGTTTTCAGTCAAAGAAAATAATCCTCCTCTTTTTGATAGTCGATTACACTGTTACTCTTGTATTTGATTTGAATTAATAGTATTTCAAGTGTCAAAAGTAGTTTTCATTTCAAAATCGCAAAGTGTTGTCCTAGGCTTCCTTTCGTTTTTTGAAAAGAAAATTGTTAGTACTTTCGCTTTGAAAGAAAGATAGTTCAAATTTGTACTTAGCATTCTTTTTGTCATTCACACAGTAAGAAAGCGGAAAACAAATACATGCATGTGCATTTGCATTTAGACTGCTTGTGGAGATTGATTTAGGATAGTGCATCTTAGTGTGTTCTCTCTACTCTATGTTGAAAGGATTTTACTTCTCTTTCCTTAGTAGCTAGGATTTTCATTGCAAAAAGAAGAATAAATGACTGTTTATCATCTTAGATTGCATCTTTAGGAATTGTATATCTACATCACGCGGTGAACCTTAAAGGAAAGCTTCTTAAGAAAGAACAACTTTAAAATAAATTTCAATGAACATAAAAATGCTTTGGAACCTAACGGACAACATTTAGAAGTCTAGGCTAGAGACGTATTCTGGTGTCGTAAAGTCTGGTAACTATCACTTTCATCGTAGGTTAGGTGATTCCTCCTCTTTGAGACAAAAAGTGCAGTATAGACTTGTGCTCCCATGTACTGTCAAGTATATATTGGGAGACCACAATAGGCTATATCCTTTATCCTTAGGAAGTCGTGTCTGCCGCTCTATCGATTGCAATGCACTGAACACAACATTCAAGAATATTGATTACTGTACCGTCAAAATTATTCTGCAGTTTTGCGATTGGTTTGGTAATCCTACTGTCTAGATTGCCAGAGTAGTCACTTTCATTCCTTTTCAGACTCCTTAAAAGCAAAAGTTCCACCTGAGCACTTGTCACTTCAGGCTCATTAAAAATCAAAGGCGACTAGAGGCATCTTTAGCTTTTTCTCGACTCTTAAAAAGTGAAAAAGCAAGTTGTGTCAAAGCATCATAAAATTTATTTTAATCGGAATAGCGTCATTGTTCCCTCATTGATCTTAGGTTGATAAAATGGAGTCCACCAACCAAGGATTTCCCCTTGGGGGAAATTCTAGTCCTTTCTCCTCTTGGGGAGATGTTGGTGCACCTCATATGGCCACATTATCCCTTGTAGGACTGACAATTGGCCTGCTAGTATGGCTCTTCTCGATCTCTGTCATTCAAAGCACCGTGATTCCCGAGCAATCAAATCAGCAACCGAGTGATACTAGAGCTACCTCCCAAACTTCTACTTCATTTGTTTCTCCCTATCGTTCTTCCTCTTTGCTTGGTGAAGCTAGCAAAACTAAAAACCAAGTAACTAAGAAGAAGAAGAAAGGGAAGGAGAAGAAGAAGAAGAAGCCAATGGAAAAAGGGGGCAACCAAACATTGTCTAGTGAAAATCCACACATCGCACCATCCAAACCTAAATCTCCATGTGTCATTTGCAGGGAGACCACTATCATCAAGATTGTCCTTGCATCCCATGGATCTTAAGGGATTGGTCTCCGCGCTTCCACAATCTGGTGTCGTCAAACTCTAACGATCATGTTGAGAGTACACCATCAACTAGTGAAAACGAAGTCAATGGATAGAAAGGAAGATCTAAATTTCCTTGTAGACTGTGTGAAGGCAACCATGCCATCCACTGTTGTCCCTTCCTAGATGAAGCTAAAAGAGTCTTGGATAACCGTCCTACGTCACCACTACGGCTTCCTCCTGGATACAAGAAACTCTTGCCAAGTCCATGACTAGTTGAAAATCTGACTGACTCACCTTTGTGGTTGGTCGAAGCATCTATCATTGAAGATAAACACTCTGAGTCCACACTGGACCAAAGTCAACAGGTCAAGACAATAGTCAACCCAGTCTTGTCTTCAGAAGGTCTACCTTTAGATGATACAGTCACCAAAGAGAATGAGAACACCACCGTTCAAATTGTTTTCGTCAACACAGAATCCAATGAACATGGGGGAAATCTACCCATTCCTTTACTACAGGAAGGAAGTTCGTCAGAGATTTACTCGGTTGTTTTTTCGGTCCCTCCTCCAAGCAACCTAGTCATTTCCTTTGATTGGAATCTACTAGGCAGACCCCGTCTACCATCTAACGTACCATTATGAATCATAGTGGAAACTTACATAATGGTCATGGTTGGTACTATCATAGATGAAGAGGCTTCTGTGAGTATCCTTTCCTCAACTACTTGGAAAGCGCTTGGTTCTCCATCGCTTCTACTTGAGATTTGAAATCTGACAGGCTTCAACAAAGGAACCAGTCGACCGTTAGGGATCCTTCCAAATTTGCCTATAACTTTGAGAAGGAAAACCATTCATCTAAATGTGATGGTAGTCTAAGGACCTTTAGATTACATCTACTCATTGGGCATGACTACATTTATAGCATGGGGGCTATTGTTTCCTCACTCTTTCAAGCGATGTGTTTTCCACATGAAGGCAGAGTGGTCCAGCTTGTAGACCAGCTTTCATTTCCTTGTTCACGCGTAGCTAATAGTAAAGTGCCATCACTAACTAGTGTTTTTGCACAAGGAATGTCTCATCAATCTCCAGTCAATCCACCTGATGAACGCGAGTGATTCGATGAATGTGGCTAAACCCAGGAGGCATGTGCCTTGGTGTGCTTCGACAGGAAAGCCCCAGGTATAAGGTAGGTTTCCACATAGGAATATGGCTAGTCTGACTATCCTATCTGTTTAGGAAAATGGATCAGACTGGAAAAGGATTCCTCCATCAAAAGTTATGTCTATTCCTGACAGAGCCAAGGAAGTGTTTTGTCTGCAAATGAGTGGTAACTTGGAAACTCTACTTTTTTATACCTAGGGGCATGCAAACCTTTTTGCATGCAAGTGAAAAACGACCATTTATTTTCTTATTTTGTAGGTTCTTAACCCTTTAAACACGTAGGATGGTTGTTCCTAGCTTGCATAACGAAAGGTTGTGGAGCAAAGTTGCAAAGTTTCAAATGGGGCAAGCTCCCTAAAAAATGAACCTATCAATGAGACGTCCTTATTATACGACTGACATGAGCAGTTTTACGTGAAGTTCAAGCTTGTTAAAAAATAAACCTAGCAATGAGCATATGTTCCACCAAAGTTTAAGCTCATTAAAAAATGAACCCAACTTTAGTAAATAACCATTGCGATCACATAATTATCAGCTTTTGAGCCTTGGTCGTGTTCTTACCATCACCTCCACTCTTTCTTAGCCGATCATATGCCTCCATTTGATTGTTTAACCCTTTTGAGGAACAGTTGCGATGAGTGATCCTATTAGCCACCTTCTTTACACTGCCATGATTGAAAAGTTCCAAACCTTACCTGGAACCAGCTGCTATCCGAAAACATCACTCGTTCCTCAAAAAACGATTCTCCTTTAAGCTCTTTTCATATGACTTGTAAAATATGAAAATATTGTCGTGCAATTGGCCTCTCCAACTCGTTAAAGTGATTGGAAGGGCCATCCCTCCTCTAGATTTTAATATTTTTGGACCTGAGGGATCATTGCACAAAAAGATCGAGCACTTGTCTTGTTCGGCTCGTTAAAAATATCGAAAAGTCAACCCTTTCGTATTATTTTATACTTTTTCGAACTTAAGGGATTATGCTACGAAGAAGGATTACTGGAGTTTCCTTTCCATCTCTTTTTAGACTCTCTAAAATTGAAAAGGATCGTGTTTTCTTTGTCATTAAACTCATTAAAAAAATAGCGACAAACTTGTCCATGCAGACAAGAGCGAGTTTGACTGTCGCTAGGCTCGTTAAAACATAGCGACGGGTTTTCCCGAAGGGAAAATTATAGAACAAGCATATGTTATCCTCCTCAAGCTTGACAAAAATAAAGAGGTATTGGTCAGTAATGACTAGGGAAAAATTGGGAAGAAAACTTGAAGAAACTTTATTGGTAGCAGGTCGCTCTTGAACATGACACTTTCACTCCATCACCATGATTGAGTCGGGTTGGGTTATTTTGTTCACCAGTCGTATCACCATTGGTCCACCGTACCATCCAATTTTGGGGTTAATGCTACCAATCCATTTTAGTATCACTGATATGTTCAAGAGAAGTCGCTTAGAGAATTCACCAAGCCAACTTTTGTCTCATCCGCTGCAATACCTTCATGCTTCATTTTTTCATGACCGCCACCCTGAACCTTGCATCATCAGATCATTTTCACCTCCACAAAGTCATTTGCTCCGTTTTGTGTCGTAGATGTGGGATTCAGTAAGGCCCTCCTACAACAGGTCACTTCTTGTTGACATCAGCGCATTATCCAAGAAGTTGACCGAAGAACAACCCTTTCAGTAATTTGAAGCTTGCATGCCTCAATGGCAAGTTTCTCACTTCCGGTGATAGGTTTACATCAATGACCTTCGACCAAAAGATTTTGTATGGTGTTCGATTTCAAATCCCATTTTCACACCACGTGAATTGCACTATAGTACCTTGAAGGTCATTATCATTATCAGTGATTCCTCTCGTGCTTGTTAACAACTTACATCATTGGCTGGTAATGAGGTGATGTCTTTCCATGTTTGACTTCAGAACGTCTTTTCACATGGATCAACTTGTACTTGAGGCGAAGATTGAACGAGTTTGAAGACCCCGAATCTAGTTTCATCCATCTGGGTTGTGATATATTTAGGAAAAATAAAGACATCAAATGTACATCATAGCTGCACAGATAATCATCCAAGCCAAAGGATGATGGATCTACTAGAATCATTAGTCTGCCATATAGATGGTTGTTTGTCCAATGTACATGAAAATGAATTTATAAAGCTGAGCATGGGAATGCCCACCTCAGTTAGATCATGAACATATTATGAAGATAATGTATTGTATTCTATCTTATTATAGCTCACCTTCCAGTTCGAAAAACCTCGGATCCTCATGATAAAGCATTTCACTCGACATTAGAAGATTTACAACCTCATGCTTTAGGGGGCAACTATTATAGACATATTTGGGCATTGCAACCCCAATCTTATATGTCCATAAACCAATGGCTTCTAAGCCCCTAAAAGTGTTGTTTCATACCCTAAAGGAACAAAGCCCACTGATTACATCATCTCCCAGAATTTCTCCATGAAAAACTGCTCAAAACTAGTCAAAACTAAACCATCTCACCTGCTCCATGGTCAAGGTGCGATGCATCCCACCTAATGCACATAGGGGGTGCAATGCATACTAAAATTCTCTTCTATAGGGTGTGATGGGTGATAGTATACAAATGGCAGAGATAGTTTGCAAGGTGGATGATCATGGAATCTTCCAGAAACTTCTCCTGTGACACTTTCCTCTCTGAATTTGCCCACGAATGAGTAAGAGATCATGAAAACTCCAAGTGGAACTGAGAAATATCAGACAAATGACACTAATCAAAAACCTAGAAGTTGACTCACCCACCTACAAACATCTATATATGGATCTCTCATCCTAGAGATCCAGAGGCTGGAATTTTGCATCTTGTAAGGAAGTGTTGTTGGTTTCTCTATGGAACATCATAGTGTTGGGTGATCTAGCTTTTCATGAGATGAAGAGGGCTTTCATGCTGGGAGGATGACACTGGGTCATACCAATGGGTTGTAATCCTCTCTTCTACTACTTCTATCTATAAAGCTATTTGAGTTTTCCTCCATATTCTTGTATGTCTGTGAATCTTGAATTGATATATGCAATTTTATGGTCAATATATATTTGATCCTATATTGTTTATGATTATAGATCTCTATGCTTTGATGGTATTATGTTTCTTTGACTCTATAGGTGTTCTTTGAAATGGGACAAGTGAGGAAGGAGGGGCAAAGATTTGTCAAAGAGGAGAGGAAAGAAGAAAGGAGCCAAGTGGAAGACTAAGGTTGGTACTCTCTGCTTCTCTCTCGTCTATTTCTCATAAAGGAAACACAAGTGACTTTAGTTTGTTTGTTTCTAAGATAGCTACCCTTCTTAGTGGGAATAGCAGCTCTGAATGGACACTAGTTTTCTCAATAACACTTGGTACTTTTTGGATCAACTTTATGATTTCAGTGATCAACTTTCTACTTTAGCCACATTGATCAATTTCTTATATGTGATATTGCAACGAATTCTATGGATATGATTGGATGATCAATTATGTATTTTCAGTCCCTTTATACTTGTATACATATTGGGTCCACTTTTGTATTTGATATGTGGACATGCTTTATTATCTCTAAGTAGAGGTATGCCCGCCTCAGACAACAAATTTCTTTCTAATCTTTTCCACTAGCTTGGCAGGCTGAAATTTGGTGAACTCCTTTGAGGTCTTAGCATGATTCATTCTTTACACTTAACACATTTCAGCCATCATGTACCCCTTATGACCTCATATAATAGGGGGCATATGTTATAGCACCATTTACCACCTTTGGTAGATTTAATGCTCTGTGTTATGGCCTAGGGCAACACTTCCCCTCCAGATGGTCCAAATTTTAAAAAAACATGTTTTAAATCCCATACGCTATTTTTCCCTGTATAGAGAGCATGTACACATGGTTTAGTCTATACATAGCCCTCATATATGTGTTAAAACATTAAAAAATATATAATCTCCTTAAATTCAGGTGGAGTTTACAGGTTTTACCTGTTACTCACCTACTTTAGCCCATGGCCCAACTGTTTCCGAACTGAAAAAACTAATTTGGAGAAGTATGAATAGACATCCATGGGAAGGCCTAAGGGATGAGAAAATATTAGATATTGATATTATAGTTGATTAAATCCCTGATCAAGTCTGAAGAAATCCCTATGCCTTCTACACTCCCAAGTCATAGGAAACCTCTATTTCCTTCTTGAGATGTCCTTCATCCCTTTATGACATCCTTGTGTATACCTATGGAGGAGGATTGATGAGGCCCGGGTAGGGCGAATCCAAAGGACGGTTTCAATTGGAGATGACAGATGAATGAGGTTTTATTTGTTTCGTACTTTCTTTAGTTTACAACAATAAATAGGTGTTGTCTTGTTCCTGCTGTTGAAGTTCGTTATGCATTAATCTATGTTATGATTTTCTTGAAATCTTATGTTAATGCTTATTTTCTTACATGCTTATATAACCTAACACTTATATCATGAACATTCTTTCTAGTACTGTTGTTGTATATGGTTTTCTCGCATTAGTTGCAGGTTCTAAGGCATTGGAAGAAGCAGAGGGTTTGGACCCTACGGGAACGACCTGAAATGTAGGACCTCTAGGTAATATCTCTTGTTCCTAATTCAGTAGTTTAAGTATTAGGACTGCCTATTTGCATGTCTCTTTATGTTGTAAGCCCTCCGCTCTTTTGGGGTTCTCAACCCAAGACCCTAGGGTGACTTTACTCATAACAACAAGAAATACTAGATGCTCTTGGAGGGTCAGCAAGTTCCAGATTTTCACCTCCAGGATGCCTTGTTATGCCACCTGGGACACTTTTTTGTTTCTTCAAGCGAGTGTGCCAAGATGATTTTGGAAGCACACTATAGTTGGTTTGCTAGGCATTTTAGGGTCGAGAAAATGGTTGAAGTCCCACAAAAGTATTTCTATTAGCCGAATCTTCGATAGGATTTTGGGAAGTACATCTGATCCTGCATTGCCTGTGCCATTGCCAAACTGACCATCAAGAAGAAAGGCCTCTATACACTGCTTCCTAGCCCTAGTCGACCTTGGGAATCCATATCCATGGATTACATGTCAGGTCTTCCTTCTACTAAGCATGGAGATGAGTGTGTTTTTGTGGTTGTTGACAGATTCTTGAAGATGACCATTATGGCAGCCCACAAGAAGAATATCATAACATAAGCCACTGCTAAACTCTTCTTTAAATGAGTGTGGGTGCACTTTGGGACCCCACAGTTTATCATATCAAATCAGGACAATAGGTTCCTCAGTACATGTTGGTCTAGTCTTTGGTCAATGTTAGACAACAAGCTCACTAAGTCCACAACTTTCCATCCTTAACTAATGGCCAGACATAGGTCATCAATAGGATGATCATACACATTCTACGCATGTACAACTCAAAGCATTGATGCACATGGGATGAGAGCCTCCCTTATGTCCAGAACAACTATAACTGGGCTCTCCACAACTCGACTAGTCACAACCCTTTTTAGGTGGGCTTGGGATTCCAACCACTATGTCTCATTGATGTGGCCATACCATTTATAGCTTCTTAGGCAGATTCGGCTCATCCAGTAGGAAGTCAATAAGGAAAACAGTTTCATTGAGCACATCCAACATATATGCCAATACGTCCACAACATTCTAAAGAAATCAAATGTCAAGTACAAGCAGTGACATGATCAACATCGGGTACCACACAAGTTTCAGGTGGGAGACAGAGTTTGGTTGCATTTACCAAAGGAACACCTTACCAAAGCCTATCGGAAACTCAAACCACTCTGATATTGTACCTACAACATTCCCAAGGGTATGGGAGATAATGAATTTGAGCTCAGCATTCCCCCATTCCTTAGCTTGCACCCAATGTTCAATGTGGACTGCCTTCGATCATACTTCCCACCATTGTTGGACACATTAGACATTGCACAACAACTCACACCTACAGAGTTAAATCTGGATTGCATGGAACAATCCACAATTGATTAGATCATGGACACATGGATAAAGAAAACTCAACAGCAAGGGATCCAACTATATCGAGTTGTCAAAGCTGGCCCACTCCTTCACTAGGGCAAGTGGCTCACTAGGGACTAAGTTCAACAAAATTTTCCTCATCTCATGGAGGAACTCAACGCAATGGGGACCATTGATACCTAAGGGGGGGGGAATGATCTAGGTAGATTTTGGTGGCCACCCACCTATTCCAATTGGACTGCCACCATTGCTTCTTTTAGTTTTTTAGTTTCCTTATTTGTAGAACAATTTACTATTTTGGTAGTTTTTCAAGTCTTGAACTTTCAGAGCCATTTTGAGGCCTTAAACGACGTTTTTTGGGAAAATCAAGACCAACGTGGGTGTTGAACTAATGGTTTTCATTCAAAAGTTGTATTACTTGGATAGATATTTCTAAAAAGGTATTGTGCTCCTTAAACAAAGATCATATGTCAAAGTTACGACCTCGGGAAGTTGATGTACCAATTTACCCAAACGGGGTCCATAGTTTGGTGCTTCACCTCCTAGGGTTAGGTTTTTGGATGTTTAGGGTTTTCCATTGTTTCTCAATCATAAATAAGCCTTTGAGCCTCATTGTAACACAATTTAGAGGCATGTAGCCACCACATCTCTTCTAAGATATAAGCTACCATTGCCCGAGCCAGCCTTATTTCTATTTTTTTTGTAAGCATATTTCAGTATTTGATATTAATGAAATGAACTGTTATTTCTACTCCATCTTTGTATTTCTGGTTATATCTATAATTTGTTGCATTCCTGTTTAAATTTGGATCATATCCTTAGGCTATGTTTTGATTATAGACAACTAAACAAAGAAACTATGAAAAACAAGTATCTATTAGGAACAAATGAATATCTCTTTGACTAGCTAAGAAGAGACAGAATGTTTTCAAAAACAGATCTTAAATCAGGGTATCTTCAAGCTCAAATCAAGGATGAGGATATACATAAGATTGCATTCTAGGCCAGATATGGACAATATAAGTTCATAGTGGTGCCATTTGGGTTGACCAATGCACTAGCCACATTTATGTGTCTTATTAATAATGTTCTCAACAAATATTTGGATAAGTATGTGCTGGTTTTTATTGATGGCATTTTAGTATATTTGAAGACTAAAGAGGAGCATGAATAGCACCTCATGGCCATGTTACAAGTGTTATTAGAGCGTCAACTATATGTTAATTTTAGTAAATGAAACTTCTTCCAATCACATTTATGTGTCTTATGAATAATGTTCTTAGCAAATACTTGGACAAGTTTGTGCTGGTTTTTCTTGATGACATTTTAATATATTTGAAGACTAAAGATGAGAATAGAGAACACCTCAATTCCATGTTACAAGTGTTGTGGGAGAAACAACTATACACTAAGTTTAGTAAATGCAATTTCTTCTAATTGCAAGTGCACTACTTGGGTCGTGTTATCTAAAGGGGAGTAGTAGTTGATCATAAAATGATCAAGGCCATACTAGAGTGGTGTTGGGATTTTGTTATATTATTTAAATGACTTATATGCATGAAAAAATGAAGGGGTGTTTGAGGGGGGATCCTTATGCAAGTTTTGGGACAATTCCCCAAGATAACTTTTTTTGGTGGTTTAACGCATGATGGTTTTGTCCATGGTTTTGTAGATCTAGTCAAAGGTACTACGATTATGTTTTAATCCATGGTTACTGGATTGGGGGTTTATGAATGCTTTGTTATGTTTATAATGTATTGTAAAATTGAAAGGAATATGATGAAATATCAATATGGTTTTCCTAGTTGAGTCACAGGAGAAAAGTATTTGAGTATATTTTTTTATTCTAGCCATTGTAATCTCTCTCTCTCTCCTCTCTCTCTCTCTCTCTCTATATATATATATATATATATATATATATATTTAATTTAATTTAATTTTTTATTTTATTTGTTTATTTATTTATGTATTTTATTTTATTTTATTTTATTTTATATTTTTATTTTATTTATTTATTTTTCTGAAAATTTGTTTGTAGGTATTATTTGTATAGGGTTAAAACCTTCATTTGGTATAAAATCCATATTTGGCTTCAAGGGGATTCCTTTGTGGCTAAGGGGTTTTTCTCGGGCCTGTGGTAGACCCTATTACAACAGGAGATCTATGAGACTGATTCTTGTGGTGAAAGAAAGTGGAAAACAATGGAAAGATAGAGATCAAGAAATTAAATGGTCAAAGTTTTGAGCGGTGGAAGATCAAAATAGAGGATATATTGGTTGATAAATGTCGGTGGATTTCTATGGATCTAGGTACAAAACCAATGACAATATCGACAGAAGATTGGACTAAGTTCGATCAAAAGGAAAAGAGCACAATATGGATGTTTGTTTTAGATTCAAAATTACTAAAAGTTGCAGGAGAAGCTATAACAAAATATTTTTGGGACAAGTTAGGGACTTTGTATTAGTCAAAATTACTGATAAATAAATTTTTCCTATGGAAGATGTTGTATAACGAGAGGATGAGCAATGGAGACTTGATGATAGAGAATATGAATGCCTTCAATATTATGTAAAGTTAGTTATTATTTATTGATATTAATATTTCAGATTAGGATAAGTTCATCAATTCGTCGTGTTCTCCAACAAACTCATGGGATATTATAGTTGTTGCCATAGTTAGTAATGCAACTACCTTAAATGAAATAGTCTCATCATTGTTATCAAAGGAGATGAGATGGAAAAATAAGGATAGATAGAAAAAATATTCCTTGTTTGTAAGGGGACACTGCAAGAATAGAAATAGAAAAAAGTCCTCAAGTGGGAGATCTAAATCTAGATTGAGATCTAAATATGAAGGAAAAATTGTAAAGGTATGCTAGAATGTGGAAAAGAAGGGCACTACAAGAAAGATTGTAGATCTAAAATTCCTATGAAAGGAAAAGGGATATAATTATGTTCCTTATGTAGAGGCATAAACCACCTCAGATGAAGTATGGGATGTGTACTTGTCTCCTTCAAGAACGCATCATGTAAATCATAAGGCATTGTTGATGGACTCAAGTGCATCCTTTCATATGAATCCCCATAGGGAGTGTTTCTGTGAGTGTGAGAAATATGATGGTGGTGATGTCTTCCTAAGTGATGACATGAAGACTAGAATCATACGACAAGGAAAATTCAAGCTGAATTTGATATGCAAAAGTATTATAAGATTTCCCGATGTTCTACACAATCCAGTATTCACTAGAGGTATAATTTCTGTAAGGAAGATCAATGATGTAGGTGTAAAAATAGTGTTCAAGAAAGGTACCTGCAAAATGGCTCGAGGATAATTGGTATTGATGAGGGGATTTTGGATAATAATTCTGCACATATTATTGAGAAGTATTGTTATTGACGTGTTCAACAATTCTATTTTTCTTGAAAGTGGAGTAAAAAATATTGTAGTTTAAGGAGAAAAGACTATGTTGTGGCATTAAAGACTGGGAAATATTGGATAGAATGGATTTCAAATACTACATGGTAATGGTATGGTAGAAGGTATTTCTAATTTTTCTCTAGATTTTGATTTCCGTGATTGTGTATATAGCCCAACAAAATCATGTGAGGTTTTCTTTTGGTCCTAAGAGGGTAGAGGAAATATTAGAGCTTTTATATGGTGATGTGTTTGGACCTATATGGGTTGCATCAATGGGTAAATATATGTACTACATCTTTTCTATAAATTACTTCTCAAGGAATACATAGATATATTTCCTCATGAAGAAATATGAAGCCTTTGATAGGTCTAAAAATTTTAAGGCTTTAGCGGAAAATGGGACAGAGAAGAAGATTAAGGTGTTGATGATAGATAATGGTGGAGAGTTATACAGGAAGGAATTTGAATAGTTCTATAAGAAGCATTGTATAGCAAGAAATAAAAGTACTCCATACACACCTCATGTAATCACCATCCTCCCACATTTACCTAAGCTAAATGGTTCACCAAGGTAAACATGTGATGTAGAGTTACTATGATACGGTTCAACTCTCTAAGTATAGTTAGGGAAGTGGAATTACAAAACCAAAATAGAAATTATCTTCCTTAGGAGCTAGACGACCCCTTAGGGGCTAACCAACCACTCCAAGTGTCGAGCCCTTGAGTTAACTGTAACTGTCTCCTCCCACATTTACCCACTTCCACCAGTTTTCTCGGGGTAAACATGAGCCAAGGGTCACTATGATAAGACTCAACCTCTTATAGGATCTTAAGGAAATGGTGTGAGAAACTTAAGACCTTATTGACTTCCCTAAAGTGTTACAAGACCTTTATGAGCTACACAACCCCTCTAGGTGTCTAACCCTTGAGTTAACTCTCTTTTTCAATGACTTAGAGCCTCAGTCGCTCCTTTAACAAGGCCTTGAAGTGATTTTAAGCCTATAGTATCTCCCATAGGCTTGCTTCCTAGCGACTATGGACATTTCTAGTAAGTTTTGTGCCAGCAACCCCAAATTCTGAGCCACTTTTTGAGAGCTAGGACTTATGCCTTTACTCAAAACTTGGTGAAACTGCCAGAAATGATAAATAACATAGAAACAAAGCTTATAAACCAAAAATTTGAACAAGGACTTGAACTGAACCTTCCGAACCAGGACATGCATTCTGTCAAACATATGGTAAGAATGTAATCTACAAGTCATGAATGCATATCTGACCATAGCAATATGAAACTTATTTGAGGTTTACCAATGGGGATCAATTCCTTCTCACATTAGTTTTGATAACACCAATTAGGTCATGCATTCATTAACTAAACATCCATTAATTAAAATGTGATAAGTGCCATATATAGATCTATCATATAACCATGCTTATAACCAACATATAACCAAATATATAGCAATGATAAAACAACCATTAAAGGCACATAATAACAAGTATAATTACTCATAAAAAACAAGAGAAACATAGTTCTTAGTAACCATATGTAAAATCCAACCAAGTGAGGGACTTCCATGTACCACCCGTCCATAGATTGGCTTAACCAAATATTTCTTTCATCCAATCACTGTTGTGCCATATTCCAAGCATGAATGTGGGATTTCATTGGATAAACCTGTTAGTGAATATCTTCATCCCTCCATCAGTGATCAAATTCTCTTGTTGCATTGTATGTTATGCGTCTCATCCGATCATCTGCATTCCAATAGGATCATGGATCATCTTATGGTAGGGGCATATTATACATTTTCCGTCATGTTCTTTACCTACTGGCCCATTTTCATTCATCTAAATCATCTGCAGCCATTTTTTGTCTTTAAATCTGCAAAAGTCATTTTTAGGGTTTTAGGTCTCATTAGGTCTAGGGTTTCGTCAATAAGATCTTGTAAACACTTAATAAAGGTCAGCAGGTGCATGAGGAGGTCAAATAAAGTTTTAGCGACAATAATTTCCATAATCACATGCTCAGTGATTGATTTTTCCTCAAAACCCTGTTTTGAGGAAAAACATAGTTTTATTTTTTCATGTACAAATTTGATGTAATTTCATTTTTTCCATATGTAATAAATTCAGAGGTAGCCCTTGTCACCTTTCCAAGCCTCTGAAACTCCACCACCTACAAAGCAAGCAAAAAAGTCAAATCATTCAGTCCATCAAAGGTAAAAATAAAGAAAACTATCCAAAAACAGAGTTTTAAAAGCAAGTCAAAAGCAAACATTAGAAGAAAGGGTTTTGTAAATGAAAAACTAAAACTATATGTATATAAACTATTGTTAATGTTTAAAAAGTTCATTTGTGTCCAAGGGAGAAAGAGTGAGCAATTGAAAAGTCGTGTTGAAGCAAAGGAGGGAAAAATCGTAATAAGTTTGGCATTCTCACTGGCGCAACGGACTCATCTAGCGTGGTGCATTGGGCAACAGTTGACAGTGTAATTTTATAACGGGTGTGATGCATTGAGAGAGCGTGGTACACCTGTGAGGTGGCACGGTGCACAGGGCTACAAGGCCCGAAATACCTCACAACGTCTTCCAAACTTACAAAATTGCTGAATCCTCAATTGTCCAAGTAAGTTAATGTGCCCTCATCACCAATGAATGAGTTTATCTTGGTATTTATGGTGGTTTAATGGTAAAAAAATTGAAACCCTACCTCCTTACATTCCTTGTTAAAAATAATTGCATAGGGTTTACACTTTGCCTATTTTGCTGCTAAACCTACTCCTATAATTTTCATCCCCTCATTCCCTCATTCCCTCACTTCATTTTCTCCCTCCCTTTTCATTCTCATTTACCCACTTCCTAATCCTCAAATCCCTAAAACTACTAATCCTAAATCCCTAGTCCCATTATCCCAAACCCTAGTCAAAATATCCACAAACCCTAATTGTTGTCCCAAAGCCTAAATATTATTCCCTAAACCCTTCTATTCCCCAAAAACCTATCAGTAACATTCCCAAACCCCTCATACACATTCCCTCCATAGTCCCTCATATATTCGTGTCTTTGGCAACAAAAATGTAAAGACACCATAAAATCTCTTCATAGTCATCTAAGAAAACTCAAACATTGGCAAACATGGAGTCAGATTCTTCCTATGATAGAGATGAGGAGATAGTCAGTGACTCTTTTAGAGAAATGCATGCACCAAGGAGGCCTCACAAGGGTGGAAAACATAACCAGGAGGAGCCTACTTCACTTGCCAAGTTGTTGGCCTATCCTCTTGCTGTTACATGCTTTCAACACCAATCTTGTTATCAGTTCTGTGAGATGGTGGAGAGAGTCAAGTACCACAATGAGCTGGCCAGATTGTTTGTGCTCCATCTTCATAATGGTCAAGTCACTTTGGTAGGTGTGACATTCACCTTAACACTTGAGACTATTGCTCAAGCAACCGGCATTCCAAATGTAGGTGAGAAGTGGAATAAGAGGTAGCTGATAGAAAGAGAGCATTATGAGCCTTACATCAAGGCTGGTTTTCAAGGACATATCAATAGAGTTTTTCCTTTCAAGTATCTACATGACACTTATGCTCCCTTGATGAAACTCATAATTAGATATTTCAGTAGTGAGGGCAGATTTTCTCGTCTGTATGCCTATCATATCAGATTGTTGATGCACTTTACTAGGGTGAGGATGATGAACCTCCCTTATTTCATTTTTCGGAACATTGAGAATATGACCACCTTAGTGCAAAGGAAACCTACTCAGCAGTAGTAGAACAACATATATCATTTTGCACTAATCAAAATTGTGGTCTTGCATCAACTTGGTTTACTGAACATCTCATGGGAGCATTTCATGCACATGAGGTCTTTACAGGTCCATAGTTCCCATATCAGTTTTTCATGAGGCAGGAGAGCCTTCGCATCAGCAAGAGGTGCATGAGACACAGACCACCAATGTGACAGTGTTTGTTACATACCAAAAGGGCACTAGGAGATTGTTTGTAGCAGGAAAACGAGTACTATCTCCACCCGCGGTGGAAGGGGTCTCATTTCCTTCAACAAAAAAGTAGGTACAGGATAAGGGCAAGCATCCATTACATGATGAGGGGCACATGGCCTACCACTCCTTGGCGAGAAACAAGGTGTGCAAAGCAAGAATCAGGATTTTGAAGGCCAAATTGAAGAAAGCATCCAGAAAGCGAAAAGAGTAAGATAGACTCTAGATCTTGGCTAAGGCTTCCTTAGCCCCACACAACACTTAGTGAAGGAAACTCAGCCCAAATTTTAAGAAATTTGGGACACTTTTTGCAAAATTTTAATTTTTGGCCTAAAAAACAGGTTTTTCTGCCTGATCTGTTGGGCCACTTGGAGCGCACTTTTGCTAGAGACCTCCTTTTGAGGAAAAATCAACATTTTTGGATTTGTCATGGAAAAATGCGAATTCCCTCACATGGCCCAGAAATTTTGACAGGTTTTGAGCTTCCAAAAAGGTCACAAACACCTCAAAAATGACCTTTTTGCCCCTTTTTGGACACACAGGAAGCAGTGTTGGGAGAACTCAGTTTTGCAAGGGCAAAATAGAGGCCAAATTCAGAAATTCCACTTGTTCTGGAACGTAGACATACATAAATTTATAACAAGACCACTTAGAGAAAATTTGGTGCACGGGAAGGCCTCTGAAATCAGCTACAAAAAGGCGTTACACATAGGGAAATCAGCGCGGCGCATAGGACAAAATTTGCTCATTTTGGCCAAAAAACTTTGTTTTTTGCCTTGTTTCCTCACAGTTTGACTTTTCTCTTTCTAATAATCAAACTCATGAATGTGAATTGATGGATTTTGATGTAATTATTCTAAATTTTCACTCATAGAGGTAGATTCATCCATGAAAAGATAGTTTGCAACTAAATGAATCAGTCCCCTAGTTTATAGAGGCAAGCTGTTCCATTGCCTGCTTCTTAGTTCTCAGTTTAGAATTTGTTGGAACAACTCCTAAACTTATGAGCTTGACCCCTAGAGGCTAGGATAAGTTGTTGGTTGCCTATATCTTATAATTTTTTAGTCATTGGAAAAGGTTGGACTTTTGGGAAAGCTTAGAGCTTTATTGTACACTCATTTTTAGTAGTTTGGCAAAGGAAAAGACCAGGGTTTGCAACACTTTATGGGATTCTTGTGGAAACTTGATTTGGTATTGTGCTTCCTTCTGTAATTACAAGTTTACATGTGTTTTATGTATGCCATTATATCTCTCTATTCATCTTAACTAAATGAAACAAGGATCAAGGTAGATGAAATAGAAAATGCTAGAACGCAAAATGAATATGTAAATATTTTATTAAAAGAGATGAAAATACAGATGATGAGATTAGAATTGTGGGAGCCTGGCTTATATACCGCCAGGAACACCCTTTGGGGAAAGGGCATGATCTTATGATTGTGCCCTTTCATCTAATTTAACTAATATTTAATAATAACCTAATCTAAATAATTTTTACATAACATTGCCTTCCTCTCGAAAGAATGCTTTGTCCTCAAAGCATACGTAACGACGGATGTTGTTGACAAAATTCTTCATTCTCCCAAGAAGCTTCTTCTTCGGGCAAGTCCTTCTACTTGATCAGATATTCCTTGATAGTACGATATCGAAGCTTTCTTTCTCTAGTAGACAAAATACCTTCTGGTTCTAAAAT
>APFE030893360.1:0-13522 GCA_000404065.3 Pinus taeda
AGGAATTATGAGAGCTCCATTGATGCTCGAAAGCACGCGTCAGCAGATCAAGTTAACATCGCAGTCGAAGGAGAACCCAATCCCCATCTTCCAACTCCTTCACACCAACGTAACGTTCATTCTTCCGTTGAGGCGTCACTTTCTATGTGCCCTCCAGCTGCACCTCAATGCCCAGGCAATGCTCCAAGTCCTCCTGGATGTTGCAAAGCAAAATCAGAGGAGCAGCAAGTGAAAGCTAACGGCAAGGGTGAGTTAATGAGGAGTTATGAGAGCTCCATTGATGCTGGAAAGCACGCGTCAGCGCATCATATTAACATGGCAGTCGAAGGAGACCGGTTTCGCGATTCAGTCACCGCTCACACTCAATCCTTTAAATGTACCAGGAAATTAATTGGCTCTTGAACCAAACACAGTTTCTCCCACCACACAGTCTCCCACCACACAGAGGCCTCCCTCATATTCATGTTTCTCGTGCCCCGTATTTCTTTCGTGCAAGTACTGTGATAGGATTTCATGCTAATCATTTGCAAGAATATAGATATCCATTCATGATTTCATAGCAAAATAAAATTCGAAAATGGTGGTTTTCAGAATAAAATTTGAAATTGGTGGTTTGCTGATCCAATTCGTGTTTCTAAATGGTTCTTACTATTAAAAATATTAAATGCAGAAAAATAGATAATACATTCGTAGAAAAGTATATTTTTGAAAAAAATTAAAACAAAAAGATTCAGGTAAAAATTTGAAGTAGGACACTTCTAAAATCTGTTGGGAAGAAGTCTATAAAATAAACCACCATGAATCAATAAATAATACACATTGTAGAAAAGTATTTTTTTGAAAAAAACTAAAACAAAAAGATTTAGGTAAAAAGGTTGGGAAACCTTGAAGTAGGAGGCTGCTAAAATCTGTTGGGAAGAAGTCTATAAAATAAACCACCAGGAATCAATGAGGGGGAAGATTTTACAGGCAAGAAGGTCTTAGCTCGAGGGAACTATGGGAGATAGTTCAAGGTTGGATGGAAGGTGCTCTATTCTGAAATATTACCTAAGAAGTAAGGGGTAGTTGAACTTTTGTTAAATCCTTCTTTCATTTTTATTTTTGCATAGTTCAATAACCTATGGTGATAGAAGAGGAGCAAGAATGTGTATTTGTGTTGATATTGATGTTATAATATCCACATGCAAGATTATGTATTTTTTTTTATTGTTGTTCTTTGTCTAATATTTTGATATGCACACACCTAGGAGAACCATGTCAAAAAAAGTTCCTAATGTGAAAAGTAATGTGAAGTTAAGGATCCGTCTTACTATAAAGGTTAATGTCATATTGGAGTTATTTGATATTAAATAAAATGATGTCTAGAAACTTTTGGAATTCTTTGTAACTCCAAAGAAAATAAGTGGGAGAATAAAGTTTAAGGGTATATTACATAGCAAC
The DNA here is from genome assembly GCA_000404065.3 of Pinus taeda. Taxonomy (NCBI): domain Eukaryota; kingdom Viridiplantae; phylum Streptophyta; class Pinopsida; order Pinales; family Pinaceae; genus Pinus; species Pinus taeda. The sequence continues at coordinate 1,441 of APFE030893360.1, forward strand.
TAAAGAAAGAAAAAAAAACTTATCTAATGATATTTTTGATGTATTATTATTATTAGAAAGTATGTATAGTCTAAGAGAAAAGAAAGTTAGAGATTACCATCATTTTCATATCTCTCAATGTACGATATTTTTATATTTGTAAGTCTATCTAGAAAGGTAAGTAAAGGAGTACTTGTTCGTATAAACATAACTCTATTTATATTAATTTCTCTAGAATATGCACATTACAGATCCTAGAAGTCTTACATTTTATAAAAGTATATTAGAAGTAACTGTATAATGAAATTACTTAAAGCTTAAACAACTAGTGGTTAATATACAAAAGATTAGTACATAAAGTATAAGGAGGGGCTTCATAGAAAAAGATGGACACTAAAATATTACAATAAATGCAATAGTGAAGCTTAAAGACATATATATGTGTGTGTGTGTGAGATAAATTGTCTATACAACGATTCTAGAAAACAAAAAATGATTGCAAAGCAAGAAAGTAGTGTAAAATTATAAATACGTGACAACGGTAAGTCGCATAAGAGATCAATATGGAAAAATTGTATGATGAATCTAGTGTATACTAGATATACCAAATAATTACCTAAATATTTTCAGTTACAGTAATTATTATAAAGCTACTGTAAACGTTATGTAGAAATTAGTATATGAAAAGTAGAGCTAGAGTGATATATAAAGAAACCATTGGTGAACACTAGAATTATAACTAAAGGAAAACTTTGTAAAGGTTGACTTAAGCTGGAAGTAATCATAGAACTTCATGCAAATTGCTAATTATAAAACTTGTAGAAAAATGAACGAATTCAAGTTGACTTCGAATACTCATTAAAGAACAGACACAAATGTATGACCCATAGCCTATTAATGAAATTTTGATTTAAACATAATAATGTGTAAATTAAACTATATTTCATACATTAGACAAAATTCTTTAACATGAACAATAGTCCAAGGACATAACTGGATATCCATTACATTTAGAGCTCAAGGCCAATACCCTTGACAATAGGAAATCATAACCCAAATAAGTTGTAGTAAACCCTCATGGGGTTGAAGTCAACAACATTAAGAAACCCTATATGAAAAGTCTAAAATTCCTAGTGGAAAGTCATGTATCACAGTGATGCATGCACAAAGTGTGAAATTCTCGGAAAATGACCGACCTGAGGGTAAACAAAATAGGAGTAAAAGTGTGGACTAAGAAGAAAAGTTAACACCCAATAGATGCAAATATTTCTTAGAGTGTCAAATGTTATACCTATAGCAAAAAGGTGAGAAGTCACAGTTAGAATCTTCATAGAATTGATAAACTAATGCTATTAAATGGAAAAAGAGAGAAATTTTTGAATGAGATATACATTCCATGAGTAAGGCCAACTCCTTAGTCCCTAGCTGATCACATTACAATATAAATGCTAGAGGGAATGGTAGCAGAGAGTCCCATCTGAGCAGAGAGAAAGAATTAGCCTTAATGGGAGGTAAAGAAATCCAAGTTGTTATGAAATAAATAAAAGGAAAAGTAAGAGTTCCTGGAAGTACAAGTACCTGTGATGGATGTAAAACACTGGGAATATACACCTAGGTAAATAAATGGGAAAAAAATATTTTATTATTACAAGGAGAAAAGTTATAGGAGTTATCTTATGAAATGTTTGCGAGAACATCAATTTACCTTTGTAACAAGAGCAACCTGAGGACTCAGTAAATATACAAATCTCTCCCTCTCATATATATTATGGAAGGGTATCGTGAGGAGTATTGACGATGGGCATCATGTAGGAAACATTCAAAATTAATTGAAAAAACATGGAAACCCTTATTATAGACTATGAATAAAGTAAGGGAAATCAAGTTCGGAAGCACCTCTAGAAGAGGAGAACAAATCTGTTCTAGTTGAAATTCATATGAAATTAAAAGAAGTGGGAGTGTACAGGCAACCAACACCAAACTGATATATACCATATTACCCAAATATAGTTTGCAATTGCGTCATGAAATCTTCAAGGAATTTCTAGGTAGAGCAGAACAAAACATACGTGTACTTTTTCTCTCCAATCAAAAATTTAGTTGGGTAGGAAAATAATATGTAGCAATCCTAATTATCTTATAAATAAGGCCAGTGAAATTAAGATAGTGATAGATGAAACCCCCATGGAAATTAGTAAGGTTTCATCTTGCAATAATGGCATCGAAAATTTAATAAAGAAAACAAGCAAGGGAAATTTGTTTCTCAAGCACGGTTTAATGAGTTAATCGAACAACACCCAAAATTGAAATTTCAGAAATCGTGTGAAAAGATTTTACCTATATTAGGAAGTTGACTCCTCTACCAGGAAACCAGGCATGTAAGGGGCAAGCCAAAGATACTAAAAACAAAAATAAGGAATGTTAATGCTATCAAGAAACAACTTGACTCTAGTTCAACTGTGGATGCCACATAAATGCGGATAAGACCTTACCATCATGTCACAGATGAAATATCCGACGAGCTCTCCAATGTCTAGCTAGGAATCTGAGCTAAATCACCTTAAAACTAGAGAAACAATGTAAGAGAAGTTTGGTGGCTTTTCGGAGATGGACACCATATTTTGTTTCCAGAAAAAAAAGAATAATCAAAGGCCACCAAAGGTGATACTAAAAAGGAAACCCTATGGTTTTCCCAAACAATCGTGACCATCCACACCTCCCCAAAAATCTACCACTCTCCATGGTCTAGTCTATTAGGCACGTGAGGTGCACATGGGAATGATTAGCTGGTAGTTTTTTTTTTTTCCAAGTATACAAGCAGAGGGGCATGTAGCTAGACCCTCAAGTCTCACATTAATATGCTCACTCACTTACATAGATATGAAATAAGTTTAAATCAATCTTGGAATAACAATACCATTTCCAATTATCACCTAGTATTTTTAGGTATAACTTCCATATATATATGTGTGTGTGTGTGTGTGTGTGTGTGCGTGTGTGTGTGTGTGAAATATAAAGAAACTCATGGTTAGTGAAACAAGGAAAAACTCACACGCAATCCTTCTTTAATACAGTGGGAGTATATGGATCCCCATACATGAATAATAGTTATCAATATAGAACAAAATATTATAAAATAATGTAGGGAACTTATATACGATTTAAAGAATAGAGAAGGAAATTGTAGTTGACACTAAAAATAATTATTTTCTAAGGTAAATGGGGTATATGACATATCGTATGAGAGCTATAGGTTAAATATTGAGTCCTATGGGCCAACCCGCGACTAGAATATAGAAATGAGCTAGATTAGTCTGAGGTGTGATGAACTGTCACTTTCAAAAACATAAATGTCCAAAGTATTATAAGATTTGGAGACTTGAAATAATCAGTAATAAGTCAATTCATGAAAAGGGAGAGGAATGAGCAATTATAAACGTGAAAAGGAAAGCAAGTAACTCGCATATATGGACATGCACATGACCAAATATAGAAAAAAGAATGAAATACCATTACACAATTTATAAGAAGAGATGTACCAAGTATACTGGCATTATGTAAAAATTTTCACAAATGCTTGTTGTTAGTGTTAAATATTACAAATTCAATAATGTTACTTCATGCACTCATTTTCTATAAAAGGGAGAAAATCTTTTTTTTTTTTGTTTTTTTGGTTTTCTAGTTAAGGTGAATAAAGTAGTAAAATTTTGTACATTGGCATAAGAGGGTCTTACAATATGGGTTTAAGAAATAGAAATAGAAAATGAATAAGATATGGGTAAATAAATAAACACCTTGTAGAAAGAGAGTTGAACTTGCTTAGAGAAAATCTAGAGGTACTAGAACAAGATCTAGAGGAAGATATGGAATTTGTGTGACCATACATGGAATAGAACAAGTCGTTTTCGGCTAACCCCAATAAATTCTGGCCTCCAAGGTTACAATCAAGACCACCACCATTGCGAGTAACCACGTGGTTCATGTTTCAAAGCACCAAGTTTACAGGGTGAGGCAAAATCTCTATTAACAGACATCCCTAGAAATCCCACACACATGAAAGTGGTAAGCTATTTCATTGTTTAAAAGAAGGTTGATATATATATCTAAATTTAAGGTTGGATATATAAGAATAAGATGGTTGTAAGAAAAAAAGAAAAAAAATTATGACCAAGAACCTTGCGCTTGTATAGAAAGACTCTTGTAACTATTATAAAAGCAATATCATGTAAATTGTGTTGATATTTGGATGGAAGTTGTACATGATTATGGGGAATAAATGAATTGTTTGTCCTAGTCATTAGAGGTCCAAATTTTAATAAATCCAGCGATAATTATAGAACCTTGAGATACAAAAGCTAGAGTAGATGCACACATGTCATTCTTGAATTCCCCAAAGAAATTGTAGTGGAACAAAGATATTAAAGAATAGGATTACATAGATTATTATTTATAACCTAAGTACATATTTATAATCCTATGATACTTATATGGATAATTGTACATAATGAGGATGTGTGCTACTATTATGTTCTAGAAAGAGATACTAAGGAAAAGAAAACATTGACCATCTTGTTGTAAAAGGCTTGGCTCAACCCTATGGTCTAATAAGCCATAGCATGTGGTACAAGAACCTTGTAATAAAAGGTTCCATATAAACAAATGATTTCATATGAAGTGTAGTCTAGAAGAAAGTATGGGTATCTTCTAGTATAGAATTTGGGATACTGTGAATAGAACATATAGATATATATAGGTGTGTGTATGGGTTAATAAAAAAATTCAAGAATTTAAATTATGAATCGAGAATGTACAATTCCTATGTACAAATCATTTCGAAACCGAGTTGCGCATGTATATGGTTAAGATTCAAATGGATAGAAAAGAAAAAAAATGTATATGTGTCCATTTTTAAGCCATACTACAACCACAAACAAAACCCAACTTCCTTGTGTGATAATAACCATATAAGAAAGGTCTTGGCTCTAGAAACTAGGAGCATGTTGTACATACATAGACTACACATGAAATGGAGTAAAAAGAGGGACTATGAACAACTATAATGTAAATATTGTGTAGTAAATTTCAACGGGTACTCAATAAGAAGCCTTCTTGACATTATTTAAATTAATATTGACATAAATATCAAGAAAATAGATGCTATCAACATAATTTCGAGAGTTGATTCCTCGGCGGACTTGAAGTTTGAGGGCTAAATGTATGACTACCATCAATAATTGGAGTATAGAGTGTGAGGAATGAGAAAAGAAGGAGATAAAGTCTTCAATGGTAAATTAGAAGGATGTACTATGTAGGTGACAAAAGCACGAGACAAAATAAGAATATCACCGGAAATGGTGATTAGAGCAAATATCAAAGTAGATAGAATAATTGGGGGATTATGAAGATGAAAATAATAGTGATAACAACAATTTATTTGTGAAGAAATGAGAAGAGCATGAAGGAAATAAAAAATAGTACAGAAAAGAGATAGAACCCATCAACTTTACATATAAATGGATAGGAGTAAAATTGATCGAAGCTAAAATTAGGAGTGCAAGCATGCAATTATTTTAGGGACAAGTGAATTAGACCCTGATAAGGGCCAAGAAATCCCAGATTGGTAGCAATATTAAGAATGAAATGATCTCAATATTTTACGGCACTAGAAATCAACATTGGTGTTTCGTAAGAAACTTCACAACTTAGTTTTTTATTTTTTTTTTCAAACAAGATTGACCATTAAAAATAAAAAATAAAAATTGTTACAATAATGTCACACGATAAACTAGGAATGTTAATAGAATTTCCTAGAGTGGCCTAACAAATTAAGCGTGATATTTTCATAAATTTCTACTTAGGAAAATTTCTAGACTTAATTTTTACTAATTGATGTATTGCTTTAACATATATACACATGGGTGTGTGTGAAAATGTTTGGCAGTGATGAAACCAGTTACACAAACCTGGGGAGTGTTAAGATTCATGCAAATGAAAAAGAATCTATGGTTAAATATAGAAGTAACATGTTGCAATATTCATAAATAACCTACTCTGCAGGCCAAATTGGTAAAAAATAAAAAATAAGAAAAACACCTCAAGGGATTGAATTAAAGGAAAATAAGTGCAGTACATTTGTGAATTACATTATGTTGTTCAATCATGAAACTTGAGTACGAAAAGATATTCTTTAATTACCTATGTTGGTATTATGAATACTTTTCTTCCTCACGTGACTCTCCCTTAATTATTGCTATCTCTATGTGAGCAATGTGAAAAGCAATTTACAATTCCATATGTTGAAGTTCATACGTAAATAGTATTCATATCATTGGGCATAGCCAAAGGATCTATTGTAATGTTGTGATAATATATCGATGATGCTGACCTTGTTGGGAGCATGTGGATAGTTGTTGGGTGCAGGTGGAAAGAAGGAATGAAAATAGGAAGTACATGTTTAGCATGTATGAAAACATGCTAGGGAAGGAGCACGAAATCAATATAAGAGTATGTGCACTGTAGAGTTGAGCCATCTCTCAAAATAATGTAAAGTGAAAGATCCTAGTAGTGAAGAGACCTCTGTAGGACATTCGCTAAAAGTCTCCTAAAAATCCCTTGGGCAGGAATAAAAGAAATTAAATTAACATAAAGATAGAGAATTATTATGTTAATCACTTAATTCAAGAGAAATACTAAGTGGGGTGGACTAAAACACTGCGGAGAGAAAAATGTACTTTAAAGAAAAATAAAAATAACTTTTTTGAGAAAAAATAAAACAAAAAGACCTAGACTAAAAGGTTTGCAGACCTTAAAGCAAGATGCTGTTAAAATCTACTACGAAGAAGTCTATAAAATAAATCACCAAGAATCAATGACAGTGAGATTCTAGAGGCAAGGTGGTCTTAGCTTAGGGGGCACTATGGGAGATAGTTCAAGGTTCGGTGGAAGTTGCTCTATCTTGAAATATTCCCCAAGTAGTAATGGGTAGTTGAACTTCTATTAAATTCTTCTTTCATTTCTGCATAATTCAATAACCTATGGTGACAGAATAGTAGCAAGATTGCATAGTTGTGTTCATATTGATACTATAATACCTACATGCAAGATTATTTATTCTTTTATTTTTTGTTTTTCTTTGTCTACCATTTTGATATGCATGCACGTAGGAGAACGGGGCCAAAAAAAGTTCTTAGCTAGAAAAGTAATCCGAAATTAAGGCTCGGTATGAGCATAAAGCATAAAACATATGTAACTCATTGAATTTAGCCATATTAGAGCTATTAGATATTAAATATAATGATGTCGAGGTACTTTTGTTATTCATTGTAACTCTAAAGAAAATAAATGGGAGAATAAAGTTTAGGGGGCATATTGGATAGGGATTAAAAAAAATTCTCATCCAATGATATTTCTAATATAATATTATTATTAGAAAAACTGTGTAGTCCGAAAGAAAAGAAAGCTGGAGATTACCTTGAATATCTCTTAATGTATGATATGTTTATATTTGTAACTCTATTTGGAAATGTAAGTAAAGGAGTGCTTGTACCTATAAACATAACTCTATTTATATGAACTTGTGGAAATGTAAGTAAAGGAGTGCTTGTACCTATAAACATAACTCTATTTATATGAACTTGTGGAGAGTACGCACAGTAAAGGTCCTAAAAGTCTTACATTTTATAAAAGTATATTAGAAATTATTGTATAGAGAAATGAATTGAAATTTAAACAACTAGTGATTGATACACAAAGGATTAATACATAAAAATAGAAGGAGAGATTTCATAAGAAAATATAGATGCTAAAGTATTAAAATAAACTCAAAAATAAAATTTAAAGACTTTTATTATATATATATATATAAGATAAACTGTCTATATAAAAATTCTAGAAATCCAAAAATGATTGCAGAGCATGAAAGTAGTGTAATATTATAAATACGTGAAAACGGTAAGTTGGCATGAGAGCAGTATGGAAACATTGTACGATACAGTAGATATTGGTAGAGAAAGAGTCTATATAAAGAAACCATTTGGTGAACGTTAGTATTATAACTAAAGGAACACTTTGTAAAGGTTGATTTAGGCATGAAGTAACCGTAAAATTTCATCTAAATAGTTAATTATAATTTTTTATAAATTAGTATTTGATTGAGAAATTTGTTGTGATTAAGATAGAATTACTATTATTGATTTATTTATATTATACTAATGTATTTATATTTAATATCACAATATAGTCTTTGGTGTGTAATTGGATTTCTAAATCTCAATCTGTCAAAACATTGCTGTTTTCACAAACCCAGTTTGCAAGCCTTCCGAATCTGAATGGAAAATCAGGGATTTACCAAAGGTTATATACCTTACCACAAAATGATATACATCAACGCTGCCCCTACGGATCGAAATCAGATACATCTGATTTGACTTCCAAGAATCTTCTGTTGCCAATCATCCTAAGTCAAAAATAGGGCAAAAATGTCAAACATCCCAACCCAGGCTCTCTCGACGCAGACAACCCACAAAGTTGAAACCACTCGTTAAATTGAGTTTGAACGTTAAAGCGACGGTTTGCCATTGCAACCTTTAGACAATCGCTTATCTTCTGCCTGCTCTACGAACGAAGGATATGTAATTAATTTGAATTGTATGCATATAAAAACGAATCAGGGTGTGCCGTCCCCTCTTTGTATGCATATAAAAACGAATCTCCCTCCATGTGAGTAATGCATTGTATGCATGTATCAAATATTTCATCTGCAACTACAACTCAACCATAAATCATGTTTCCATAACTCTCATTATCTCAAATATTTCATATGCAAGTATAGCTTCATAGCTCTCATTATCTCCAATATTTACATACTATTTCCATAGCTCTCATTATCTCCAATATTTACAGACTATCAACCATCTAACCCATCCATCTACAGAAGATTGTAATGATATAAAAGCCTTAGTTGAACATAAGAGCAGAAAAAGATGATGCCTTTCCCTAGGAAAATAAAAGCTAACGTTCCTGTCATTCTACTTACTGACGTCGCCCTACCCATGTCGACGTTGTTGCTTTAAGAAAAGCCCCTTTGGGTTGCAGCTTCTCCGGCACCTCAACCCGACGGAAATGCTCGCAATAACGTTCAATCTTCTCTTAAAGCCGCGCCATCAGGAGGATGGCAATCGTTTCGAGGTGATGGTCACAACCCCCTAGTCGTGTTTGCTGCCCGTCAACCCAATCCCCATCTGCCAACTCCTTCACACAAACGTAACGTTCATTCTTCTGTTGGCATGTGGGCAACAGAACTTTCAGTGTGCCGTGCAGCCTCACCCCAATGCCCACGCAATGCTCCACTCCTCATCCTGGATGTTGCACTGCAATTTCGAAAGTGATGTCCAATGGCAAGGCGGAGTTAGTGAGCAATTATGAGAGCTCCATTGATGCTGAAAAGCACACGTCAGCGCATCAAGTCAACATCGCAATCGAAGGAAGACCTCATAAACGTAGTAATGTTCACAACGCCCTACTCGTGGTTGCTGCAGCTCAACCAAATCCCCATCTTCCAACTCCTTCACATCAACGTAACGTTCATTCTTCCGTTGAGGCATCACTTTCTATGTGCCCTCCAGCTGCCTCAATGCTCCAACTCCTGGATGTTTGACAGCAAAATCAATGGAGGAGCAGCAAGTGAAGGCTAATGGCAAGGGTGAGTTAATGAGGAATTATGAGAGATCCATTGATGTTGGAAAGCACGCGTCAGCACATCATATTGACATGGCAGTCGAAGGAGGCCAGTTTCACGATTCAGTAGCTTCTCACACTCAATCCTTTAGATGTACCAGGAAATTAATGGGCTCTTGAACTAAACACAGTTTCTCCCACTACACATAGGCCTGCCTCATATTCATGTTTCCCGTGCTCCATATTTCTTTCGTGCAACTATTGTATAGGATTTCATGCTAATCATTTGCAAGAATATAGATATCCATTCATAACTTCATAGCACAATAAAATTTGAAAATGGTGGTTTGCTGATCCAATTCATGTTTCTATATATTTATTTACACCGGTGGTTGTTATTATTAAAAATCTAAAATATAGAAAAATAAATCATACACATTGTAAAAAGGTTCGATGGTGTTAACAATTTAAAAAAACACAAATTATATATCTTTACACATAAATATATTTAAAAATTGGATGCAACCATTTCTTTTCCCATTTAACTTATCTTTTTATCTAGGATATATATCTCAAAACATCACATCGCTAAATATAGAACATTTAATTTTAAAACTAGTGTAGATCTATGTAAACTCCAGATCTATCAAATTTATTTTAGCATTTAGCAAAAACTTTTCCTAACATTTTACACTTAGAAAAGAGGTTTGCACTTTCAGAGATTTGATCTTTCTCTGCGATTTAATAGATCCGGAGTTTAGATAGATCACAAGGTAGAGGGGAAAAATCGGGAGCTCAACTAGCACATATTTTATCTAACACAAAAGACTTGAAAAGATTGCAAAGCCATCTCTAGAGTCTAATCGGGTCTACCGAGGGATATAACTCCGAGGCTTTTTCACCGCTCGAAACCCATGAGAAACGGTCGAGACAGCACCAAGATCATGATTAGCTCGAAGGCTAATACTGCCAACTAGCTCGATGAACCGTGGCCGTAGATCTTCACAAGCAAGATCTAATGATTGAGGAGAATATCGGGCAGAGAAGAATCACGAGGAAAACCCGCCCAATATAGGCAGTTTTCTCTCTCCTCCCTTACCCACATGTTGATTGATGAGTGGCATCGGGGGAAAACCTTAAAATACCACTTAGGGGATTGGGGACGCCTAAAAACCACTAATCCGTTAAACTTTGTTTTCCTCGAAAAAGCATCCCGCTCTTTCTCCGCTTCCTTCCATTCATCTGGGAGACCCAATCGCACCGAATCTGAGGTCTTCTGCTTGTTGAACCCTTATCCTCTATCATCTTAATTTCTAAATTGCTGCTTCCCATTCATACTATGATAATGTTCACTCTCTGCGCTTGGCAGAATGTGGAAGTCCTCACGCAGTTTCTCTGCGGGTGCTAACTCCCACATATATTTATTGTTATCTCTTTTACAGAGCACCCCCTCATTCGCCAGCCGATCCGCTAATCTGTTGGTATTTTTGCGTACATGAACAAAACTAAGGGTTCTCAGGATTCTTAGATGTGATTGAATACGATGATAGACTTCCAAAAGTCTCGAGTGGTTAGAGACTTTTTCTGGTGCTGAGCCATTTACTATTTTTTTCACAAAATTAATTGTTATTTCAGAGTTTGCCTCTATGATTGTGTTATGCAAATTGAGATCCATCAGTATCTCCAAGCAATGCTCTATGACCATAAGTTCCACCATATTGTTGGTGGCGTTCCCTAAATGACTATGAAATATGACTTTTATATTTCCCTTGTCATCTCTTATAACTCCACCGTAACCTGCAGCCCCCGAGTTTCCTTTTGAGGATCCATCTATATTGAATTTCAAAAGGCAAGGGGGGCAGTTTCCAGTAACCCTTCCCCACTGTAGTGAGTGTTGCAATCTTGTTTGTGCCCTAGGGGACTAGCTTCTGAAGGCCCAAAAGCAAAAGAATGAGAGCATCTTGGTGCGAAGGAGGATTCTTGAGAGGTTGCTTCAGAATGGTATTTATAGTTCCTTTGAGCTGCTTTAAGAGCTGAGTTATGATGCTTTGGGTTAAGCCAGCTTTATCATTGAAAATTCTGTTGTTGCGCTCTTTCCAGACATCCCAAATCAAAAAGCCTAGAATCAGAGTCGAGGCTATGTTGACTGTCTCATTTTCAGATAAGTTTTTCCTCCAATTTTTTAAAGTTTTAGTGATGTCGTTTTCATCCCTGTCAGTTTTCCTAAACATTGGGGCAACCCAGTTCCATAAGGATGAGGTGAATGTGCAGAGGTGGAGAAACTAATCCATCGTTTCTTCATGAAGACCACATAACTGACATCTAGATGGTCCAGCAAAACCTTTCTTTCTAAGATTTTTCGAAGTCAGAATCTTTTTCTGTTGTACCATCCACACGAACAGTTTGATTTTCATCCAATGAGGGTTCT
>APFE030893366.1:0-59519 GCA_000404065.3 Pinus taeda
GTATAAAAACAAAATTATTTATTTAAAATATATAACTAAAATAAAACCGAAGTGATTAAGCTGAGATTTAACCAACTAAAACGTGAAAAACAAAATATATTTAAATAAATACAGCTCATTTATGTGGAAGGATGTTGACTTTAGCCGATAACACAATTAAAAAAGTGAAAAGGAAAAAACATTTTCTAAAATAATTTATTTGAATGGAGATGGCTTTATTGATTGACTTGATACTGACTGAACACTTCCGTACTTTATTATTGAAAGATATTAATAAATATTTATCAAATTTAATTTAATATATTGAGATATTTAATACTAAATTTAATTTAATTAATTAAATATATTGATGGAAAACACTATTGACTTTAACAGAATAAAACATTTTTAAAGAGTTAAAATAATTTATATTTTATAATATAGTTTATTTGAATGGACACGGTTCATTCATTGACTTGGATATTGACTTTACTTTGGTACTTTTTCAATTTGCAAATCGTGTATGCCGTTTGATAATAAGATTTCTCCTCCGTGGCTGATATTCCACACCTAACATAAAGGCACCATTAAAAACGAGAGATTGTGGGGATTCATGTATCTTTGAGTTTTATTTTAAGCTCTATATTAAAAGGGTTTAGAGTTATATTTTATCTTTAGAGATCAAGATCGGGTAATGCAATAAGCACTAATATCTCTATATTAAGTTCTCTAGGTCTCTATGGATAATCCCTCCTTTCTTACTTCCAATTTCGTGAATGGTGAGTAAAGCGAGGAAATCCCCCTCTCGCTGTTGAAATTATATATATATATATATATATACATGGTTGGCTTGTAATCAATTTGTTAAAGGAAATATGTACATTGTCGAGAGTGTTGGAAGATAATTTTTCCATGTATAATTTAATTGTAGATTTATAGATGGATGTTGAGAGAATATGTCTAACTTCCCTATTCATATTTGGAATTGGTTGGATTTCACGAACACCATAAATATGTGATGTATCTATATGATTTAAATAATATAATAAAATTGTTCCTTTGTGTGTCTATACCTCTATTTTTAATTTGGTATCAAAGCTAGTAGCTCTGGGTTTATTCCTTTCGAGAGAACCTAGGAGAATGGGAGGATTGAAGTGGAATTTTATCTGGCACTAAAGTTTGAATGGGATGGATCTGCGTGAGGAAAGGTATCTTATGTATCTAGTGTGAGGATGTGTCCTCTAGGAGAGTGTACCAGATTGGCAGATGTCTCAACGTCTTCCTGCAGCACGTCCTCCATCCTCTTGCACTCGCAGGGTGACTTTCAAGCTTGAGGACTTGGAACGGAACAAGGGACGACCCATGTCCAATCCTAACTCTGTGATCCTAGAAAGCATGGACATCCCATGAGTTTTCTTAATTTTTCTCTGAAATACCGACTATTGGAGTCGTTGAAGCTTGCATGTTTTTTCAGGCTGGGTCATTATTTGCTTAATCACTACAGATGAAGAAACATTTGATCCATAGAAACCAACAAGATTTGATTGATTGTCTGCTCGATGCTCTAGTTTCAGAAGATATATAATAGGAGTTATATTGAGGGTCGAATGAGTACCAGTAATGTCTTTCCTAAACTTAGTTCGATCTCTCTGCCAACCTTGAAGTCGATCACTCCTCCAAAGAGCTTGTGAGTGGAAGATATCCCGAAGGAAGTATTTGTCATTCACTCGAGAAGGAAATAGAAGAATGCAATGTTGTGAGCGAGTGATTCAAGTGTTGCATGTGGGATAGCATGAGAAGGTAACAATTATAGAGTAATTGTTCACTCTCTTTTTTTTAAACCAAAAAAATGGAGCAAATAGTGGTTGAGAAATTCAATGGGTCAAATTTTTATACATGGAAGATCAAAGTTAATACGAATTTAATGTATAAAAATTTGTGGGCTTTAGTAAAAGGACAAGACCCAACATCAAAAGATCCAAAACAATTAGTTGATTGGTTGAGAAGGGAACATAAAGCTAAATATATTATAGGTCTCTTTTTGTCACAGTCGCAACTTCATCTTATAGACCTAGAAATATCTTTTGTGCAAATATGGGAAAATTTAAGTCAAATATTTGGGGAAAAGGCTATGAATGCAAAATTCACTTTGAAATTACAGTTATTCAAATTTAAAATTCATGAGGGAGTATTATTGGCTACACATATAAATGATTTAAAATCACTCATAAAATAGTTGGGGGAAACTGGGACGAAAATAGAAGATCAAGAAACTAAATCTATTTTGTTAAACACTTTACCTTTCGATTATGATAATGCTATTTTTACCCTCCGTCAATTTTCTTCCAAATCATTAGATGAAATGGTAGAAACTCTTTTATTAGAAGAAAATAGAATAAAAACAAGGGATGCAGAGGATAACTTACAACCTATTATAGCACTATTTTCCAAGGGCATGTTCCATAAAAGCAAGAACTCAGTCAAATGTTTTTATTGCCAAAAACTTGGTCACACAACATTGTATTGTAAGATTCATGCCAAAGGTCTCTTAAATGGGAAATTAAAAGAATCTACTTAGTTATTGTTGAAAACTTGCCAGAAGAAAACTTTAAGGACTTCTCCGATTATGGTAGCGAAGATGAGTTCAATGCAAAACCTCTCAAATGTTTTTAAGTTATCAATGATGTATGTTGTATCTAAGTTATATTTGGTGCATAACCAATTATTGTATAGTGTTGCATAATTCAAATTAGTGGTTCTTGGCACTTGAAAACCCTTGAACATATCACTATTTAGATTATGTTTATACTTTATGGTTTTTTGTTCTTAGTACTCAGAAAACCCTGAACAATAACTACTGGTTACAGAATGAGATCCATGTGTGTGAAACAGGTCAAGTTGTTAGTTCAATTTTTGAACACATTCAATATTCAGACTCATGCTCATTCATTTCACAAATAGCATTCACTACAATATTGTAAGTAAGCATGCTTGTTGATATACCAAAGCTATCTACATCTTTATAGATATCATAAGCCAATTTAGGGCTTCTAGATTCAACAACACCATTCAGTAGGGCATTAAAAGACCTGACATTTAGAGAAATATTGAGACTTTTCATTCAATGGAAGCTTTTAATGGCATGTTGAGGCATTCCTGCTACACCATAGAGCATAATAATGTGATTCGCTTACTTGCAATGAGTGCTCTAGTATTTCTTCAATGGCATCGAACTGCTTGGCGAATGCTAATTTTTTCACAGTACCTTCATACAGAGATTTGAGGTGGTGGAACTTCGACTGCTTTGATGCTTGCTTGAAGATTTGAAAAAGCTTTTGTGGGTCAGATTCAATCTTGATAATGTTAACAGATTTATCTAGTGTAAGGCGCTTTGTTTGGACAAGGTGTGAGCAGAAGCGTGGCAATGAAGATATTACAAGCCGATCGAGAAGATATTTTGGGCAAGGTGCGTGATTAATAGTGTGTGCCATGGTGATGCAACTGCCAACATATCCTGCCATCTCATCATAAACAATAGGCTATAAGAAAAACATCTACCAGATCTCGTGTGACAGTGGGGTCTTTCTAGGCAGCATGTTCGTCTACTATTTTATCGAGGAACTCGTCTTGTACGCGATGTATTTTCTTGATGCATATCCAGGCCACGCATTTTCTAGATAATTCCTAAGTAGAAGCAGTGGACTGTGACCAAAATGAGGGTGAAGGAGTTGCTGAGTCAAGGCTTTGTGACCCAAAATTCAAACGCCATTTTGGAGTTTGAGACTAGGGTTTGTGCACCGATATTAAATTCCCATGGCAAATTTTAATCTTTCATTGAAGTTATTATATGCATTGGCATGTCCCTCAATTATTTAAAATTCTAGCATATGCATTGCTTAGTTGATGTGTTGAATTTAGTGGCATACTCATTGCACATTTTGTGTAGTAGTATTTAAAGTGTTGTTAGTTGCAGCGATAATCCAACAAATTTTGTGCAATTTGTAGCCTAAGGTATTATGATTGAAGAAAATGGCTAGAATTGATAGAGTTTTTGTTGGTGTAAAATAGTTCTCTTTGGATTATTGACCACTATAAAGGGCTATTTCACACAGGTTATTTGTTGCACAATTACAAAATATTTTACAATGACATTGTATTGCGAGTGAGTGTTAGTTCTTCTCTACAAGTTCATAATTGTGATAATTTTTATGTGTAATTTCGACCATGGATAAAATAACCAAAATTGGTGAGGTGTTAGAATTCTTAAAAACTCTGATACATTCCTTTGATCATGACACAGCAAGAATCAACAAAGCTTCTTTTGTTGACATTAGAACCTGTTTGCAAAATGCACAAGAGAGGATAGAATTTTTGGAGCTTGAATCTCAGCTTCAACAAAAGGAATTGAAATAGAGGAGTCATCATTCTGAACCTATTTTTGTTTAGAACATTGAAATAGAATCCCATAAGCAGCAAGTTGATTCAGATCCAATGCCCAACGAAGTAGCATAATTGTATGCAAACTCAAAAATTCAGCCAATAGTTCCCAAGCCAATCATCAGACCTTGGGAAGAGCTTGTCCATAACAAGCAAAGAAGAGGTCTTGGATATGAGAAAGACATGTGCTTTCATATTACAGATTACTCAAAGCCCATTCAGTTTCAGAGTGCTGGATTCCTTCATGATAGTTCACCTTGAGCTTCTGCGCCTCTTTCACATCAAAAACAATAGATTGTGAAATGCCAACACTGTGACCAACTTGGCCATATGAAAGATCACTATTTTGATCTTCATCCATGTAAGCATTGTCATAAAACTAGTCATTCTTCAAACAGATGCTTCAAAAACAAACATCCTACAAGAACAATGATTCATCTTGGATGGATCGCTTCTTGGCAATGGGCATCAATAGGCAAGAAGATATTTCGTTCATACAACATGATTTGTTTTGGAATATTAAAAAGTCTTGTAGTTGATATCTCTTCATCTTGTCACATTTTATTTGACAGGGGGGAAACGATGGTCATCTACAAGCTTCAAAGCCACATCAAGTGAGCCTAAGACACAACCTACCATACCATATTTAGAGTTGTAGCTAGAGACGAAGATGCCCCTGAGCATACCTTCAGTCGGTGATACCTCTTCAAAGAATTGGGGACACTTCCTCTAGCAGAAGACTTCAGCTTCTTACCAGTTTTGGAAGAGTTCCAGGAATTGCATTAAGCATTCAAGATTTATTGGTCATCCTTAAACCATCACAAGTTGAGACCTCCCTTTTCAAGTTAAGGTTCTCCCTTTTATGTGCGGTGAGACCTCCCTTTCAAGGTTGAAGGTTTCCCTCTTCAAAACAAGAGGAGCACTTCCTCTAGTAGAAGACCTGATCTTCATGCTAGACTTGGAAGAGTTCCAGGAACTGCACTAAGCATTCCAGTGTTGGCGGTCATCCTTAAACCACCTACCTTATACCGACATTTCAGATAGCACATTCAGCCTAGTGCTGCCGTGCATTTTTGCACATTTTGTATTAGAGCTCTCTTCTTGGACTCATACATAACCCTTCGGATTAAGGGGAGGAATGTTGGACGCCTAATCCTCTAAGGGTTGGTGTGGAAGCTGAACAACCAAAAGGAGTCCAAGGGACCACTTGGTATATGAGACCAAGGGTCACTCCTATGTAATATAAATATGTATCATTGCGAATAAGAAATACAATCTCATGTTTATCTTTCTTATTTTGTCTCTGCCATGTGTGTGTTTAACAGACTCCATGGAATTTGTATATTAAAATATTAAAAGAACTCGTTCCACGAAATTTGTATATTAAAATATCAAAAGAACTATGTACATTTGTAGTGAAATATTTCCATGTATATTAAAAAAAAATATGTACATTGTCAAGATATGTTTCACTGAATATGAAAACAAATGTGCACAAAAAAAAACATTTAAAAATTGTATTTACTTAATAAATCATAAGCTATCCAGAACCCTGTATAAAAGGTTGCAATCCTATTGATCCATGTATGATTATCGCATTGGTGGTCTAGGATGATGTCCCCAGTAAATTGTAAATATTTAATTATTGCAACAAACAAATTGAGTATTATTATTGAAGTTTATATTTTTATCATTTGGATTAAAAATGTGCATGAGACAAATGTCTTAATAACGATGATTATGTAACTCACATGTCAGGTAGTTAGGATAGGCAATTACCTATCCCTAACTACTTCCTTGTAGATTTATTCTTAAGGGAAGAAATCAAGAGGGTATGGGTACTTGAGATCAGAGAGAAAAGGAGAAAAGAGATTTATGCGTTGATATGTCAGAGAAAGTTGCTAGTGCTACGTCTAGTTAAGACCAGATAGCTATAAAACGTAAGACTATTAGTTTATAGGAGATCACCTGCGGGGTGACAGCTCGGGGCAAGACTTTGGCTTGAAAGTGATTTTCATGGTTGGGAGGCAAATTAGCATTTCTAGTCGAACTTGAATCAACAACTGATAGATTATATTGTCAGAGTTAGATAAGTATAATTAACTTTCTATATTATACTATCAGAATCAGATAAGTATATTTTTAACTCTCTATAGGATAGTTAATTATTAAGTAAAGATATATATGTTGTTGGAGAAAAATTGTGTTAGAAACTAGAATCAGTTAAGGTGTACTAACCACTAGTTGTACTTTATAAACCTACAGTGGCTAGAAGATTTATATCTTTAAAAAACAAATTAGTTAGATTTATTACTGAAACTGACAGAAAACGTTACACAAAATATTCCTTGGGGGTTTACTGTTTGGCCAACATGAAAAGAGAAATATAGGAACAAGAACCCCAAGCTTCCAGAGTTCTACTAAAAACTGCTAGAAACAGAGAAAATTACAGTTCCAGGAAGTCTTTAAGTATTAAAAACCCTCTTTCAGTAATGAAACCCCAGTTACAAAATTCTGGATTACAAAATTACTGTTAAGCCATTCCATGGAATTTCAATTACATTTAAGCAATGGCCATGACCCCAGAACTTGAGAAGGTAGGTCGATTGATTTTTTCTAGCTGGAACACCCAAAATAACTTAGTCATGGGTTCTTCATTTATGAAGCCCCAGATAAACATCTTACAACAAATAGAATATACCATAAATAACTTAGGCAGATGACTAAAAAGAACAAAGCACCTCTCAACAGCTAAAGCCTCCAGACCAGAGGAATCTGGAGCAAAACCACATACCCGGAGGCCAGACGAAGTTCAAGTTCGAAACCCTTGGTCAGATTTCGGGAGGAAGGTGTTGAGCTTTCATTCTCGAGCGAATAGTAGACTTCCGGCAAAACCTAATAGTTCATCAAAACAAGATATGGTTATTCTTAGATGATTTCAAAACACAAATTAGATTACTCAACCAATATTAGGACAAATTCATTACCTGGCTAGGCTTCTGGCATAAACACCTCCTTCACGACATTGGGGTACGAGCATGACTTGTTGTGGACTTGAGAACCCAACAACCATCATCGCAAGAGCATGACAATGTAGGTGAAAGTAGTTTATCAATCTTCAAGTTAGTAGAATCGAATGTGGAAAAAAACTAGAACATGGAGCCGAAAACCAGAAAAGTCTGTCAACAGATAACTTGACATTGAAAATGCAATACAATAAGGCTAGCAATGAGAATAAGAGTGCCCTTGACTCCGTTGGATGAGTCCAACACACGGAGAGTTGTTGATGCGTAGTGTTTCCTGAGGAGAGGATGATAGATGGAGGATGGACGAAAGTCTCTAGAGTTCGGTGCTCGCCTTTACCCGAATGGATACATGCATTACATAAGGTTTAATGCCCGCAAAGTCAACATAAAGTTATACGATGCATCTAGATCGGGTTCCACTAAAGATTAGATTTAATGAATATACCAAAGCCATCATGTAATCATTGGTATAGGGGTTTAACATAAATGTCGAACGTTTGATATCAAAGGAATTAAATAACCTTGTCATATGAGCTATAAATTGTTGTTATATATATGTGTGTGTGTGTGTGTGTGTGTGTGATTTATGTTACGTGGGTAGATTTTTGCATGACAAGTGAATAATGTTGTTATTTATATGTGTTAGTACGGTTAATATATATATGGTTAAAACATTTTTTTTTATATGAAGTTACTATGGAGCATGGAAAATTTTAGGGGCTAATATTTGCAAGTGAGCTAATTTTCCATGGTTTTTCTAAAAAAAAGATTCGCTAATTTCCATTTTTCTCTAAAAATGATTCTCCCAAATTTTATAGTATAATAATTTTTTACCTTAAAAATTACCAAACTTGTTTAAATAATATATAAAAAACTATTAGCAAATTTCATGTTTTTACAAAGATATCAACAAACATTTTATAATTTTCAAATTGGGGACTAGTAAGATTCGCCAAGGTTTCTAAACTTTTAAACAAATTATCATCCTTAAAATTTTCCTTCTTATGGAGAGATATTACAAGTGGTATCAGAGCCTTAGGTTACAAAGATGAGACCTCTGGAAACAAATGAATTAACAGAATTTATGATATGCACAAAGAGTGAACGAAAAGCAGTCAGCATGAGGAGGACTCCATTTACACCCCACAGGTCTGGAATAGGAACAAGATTGACATATTTTCAAGAAGCCAATCCTGAGGTATGGGTACAGTTGGGGGAAGAACCACACAATACAATTGGGGGAAGAAGGATTAGATGGATCGGTTACGGGTAGATAATTAAAGGCTGATGCAAGAGTAGGAAAATATTATGAAGAGTCTGCGTCATAGACAGAATCAATTACAACCAATTCCTAGCCCAGAGCACGGGAACATGACTGGTGAGCAATAATTTTGAACTGAGAACTTGGGAGAAAAAGGTGGTGAAGAAAATCAAAAGAAAAAATCTAATTATGCATGAGAACACAAAACAAAGAAAAGACAAAAGGTAGCACTCCAAGGAGAGATATGGAAAATAAAAAAGTCCCTCTTTGATGGTGAACAGGAAGAGGCCATTGAAGCCTAGCTTATTAATATGAATAAATACTTTCAGCTGTATGAATATGACCATAACTTAAAAGCTTGCTTGGCCATTTTTTAGCTGCAAGGAAAAGCCACCCTATGGTGGGAGGAAGTAAAAATTGTGTGTGGAGTGAATGGGTAGAGCATAACTTGGGAAAAGTTTCAAAAATATTTTAAGGAAAGATATCTAGCTCAAAAATTTTATGATGAAAAGGCAAAGGAGTTCTACGATCTTCAATTGGGTTAGATGACTATGGATGAATTGATAGCAAAGTTTTCATCCTTGCTTAGCTATGTTCCTTACATATGAGGGGAAAAGGTGAAATTGTAGTGATTTATCAATAGCTTGTCGTTGTTCATGAAAGAGCGTCTCGAGTTCAATAACCTATATACCATGGATGAAGTTATACAAAAGGCTCAGATATGCTATCAGCAAAACAGGCAAAAGGGAGATGTGGGAAAAAGATGGGTCGATGAAAAGGGAATTAAGTTTCCTTCCAGCAGCAAGGGAAATAGAGCTATGGTTAGCAAGGGACCCCATAAAGGGTAAGAAAACGTAACTATGTATAGAAATAAACCCAGATTTAAATTTCCAAATGAGCCTAAGACTAATGAGCAGTCGGGAAGAACTGAAGTGGAAATAGCAGCTAAACCCCCAATACAGTGTTGGGGATGTGGAGGACCACATTACGTCAAAAACTTTCCCCGTCGCAAGGGAACCAATCAGGTTTCACATATTTAGGAAGCATAAACTATCGGATAAGTTGCAAGAAGAATTACAAAAATCAATGCTACCCTTGAAGACCATCAAGTGGAATACTAGCCAACCATGATAGAATTTGAAGGTAAAATATTTGATCAACCTCTATCTATTTTGATTGACCTAGGAGCTACTTTGAGTTATATTAGCCTTAAGATAGTACAACAATGATGTTTGCAAGCTTTCAAGTTTAAGAGTCCTTTGTTAGTATAACTAACCACTGGGGCAAAAAGAAGGGTGTTGGCTAAGGTCAATAGTTGCCCCTTACAATTAGCTGGTCAGTCTCTTCTGGCAGACCTAAATGTATTGCCTTTGGATCATATGATATAATTATAGGTATGGATTGGTTGGAAAAGAATTGGTCCCTCATTAACTATAAAACCAAATCTATTAGCTATATGGATGAAGAGGAAAAGAGGCGGGAAATTTAAGGCACAATTAGACCTCTAAAACTAAGACTGGTAACTGCCTCTCAATTAAGAAAATGCATCTAAAAATGATATCAAATTTACATGATACAGGTAGGATATACCAATTCAAAGGAAAAAAAAAAAATTCTTTAGAAAATATACCTGTAATACTCCTAGATGTGTTTCCCGAGGAAATTCCAGGATTTCCTCCAAAAAGAGACAGATTTGACCATTGAATTGATTCAGGGAGCTACTCTGGTATCCTGAACTCCCTATCGCATGAGTATACCAAAGTTGATAGAATTAAAAATGCAACTACAAGAAATTCTTGATAAAAAGTACATCCGCCCAAGCGTATCACCATGGGGAGCCTCGATACTCTTTGTTAAGAGGAAAGCTGGAGCCCTGCGATTGTGCATGGATTACCGCCAGTTTAACAAACTGACCATAACAAATAAGTACCCCATTACCTCATATAGACGATCTATTTAATCAATTGCAGGGTGAAACCATGTTTTCAAATATCGACCTTCGTTCAGGTTACCATCATATCAGAATTAAGGAATAAGATATAGCTAAAACAACCTTTATAACTGGTTATGGACATTACGAGTTTGTTGTGTTTCCCTTCGGGCTGACTAATGCTCTCGTCATGTGTCTCACAAAAAGTATATTCCATCAGTATTTGGATAAATTTGTGTTGATTTTTATCGATGACATATTAATTTACTCTTAGAATATAGAAGAACACAGGGAACATCTGCATATACTTCTGCAAACTTTAAGAGAACATCAGTTATATGCTAAATAAAACAAATGTGATTTGTTTAAAGAACAAATCCAGTATCTAGGGCATGTCATTACCAAGGATGGAATTGTTGTGGACCCTAAAAAGATAAAAACAATAATGGAATGGCCAGTACCAAAATATGTCGCTGATATAAGGTCATTCATGGGTCTAGCCGGATACTATAGGCGACTTGTCGAAGTTTCTTCGAGGGTAGCATGCCCCATTACCTCTCTGTAGAAGAAAGGAAAGACTTTCAACTGGACCATGGAATGTCAAAAGAGTTTTGATAAGCTTAAGAATTTACTTACCACCTTGCTTATTTTGAGCATTGTAGACCAAATAAATACTATGTCGTTTTGACATATGCTAGTAAGGAAGGTGTTAATGGTGTACTAATGCATGAAGGAAGAGTAATTTCTTATGAATCTAGGAAACTTAAAGAGCACAAGAAAAAATATTCATCCTATGACTTAGAGCTAACAGCAGTCACTCATGCATTAAAAATGTGGTGACATTACTTTATGGGTAAGAAATTTCTTTTAATGACTGATCATCGTAGTTTAACTAACCATTCTAAGCAGTCCACTCCAAATGTTAGGCAAGCTCGTTGGCTCGATTTTATAAGTGGATTTGATTTTGAAATCAAGCACTTGAAACATAAGGAGAACTAGGTTGCGGAATCCTTAAGTCGGAAAGTACATTGTATATATGAGGTCTCTTTCAGTGAAGCATGAACTATATTTAATGAGATAATTAAAAAGGCAACAAAATTTGATCCAAAATACAATTTTTTTTTGGCAGAAAGCAAAAATTTCAAATAGCAATGAATAACAGCTGGGATATGAAATAAATCATGAAAGCATGCTGATTTATAAGCAATGAATATATGTACATAACCAGAAAAATGTTAAAGACTTAATTCTAGATGAATATCATAAAAAATTGTATGCATGCCACCCCAGATACCAAAAGCTAATTACCACCCTTAGAAAGGAATATTTATGGCCTGGTATGAAGAAAGAAGTGACAAAATACTTGGCTTGCTGTATGGAATGTCAGCAAGTGAAAGTGGAGCATAGTCACCCAACAAGATTGTTTCACCCATTGCCTATTCTGGAATGGAAATGGGAAACCATTTCCATCGATTTTATTACAGGACTACCTAAGTCTAAAAGGAAGAATGATTCGATAATGGTGGTAGTGGATAAGTTTAGCAAGTCTGCTCACGTCATACCCGTACAGTCAACCTATAAGGCAGTACACATTTCCTATATATTCATGCAAACCATTTTCAAATTACATGGATTACCAAAGGTCATAATTTTCTATTGTGATGTAAAATTCACATGATCTTTTTGGAAAACCTTATTTTGAGGTTTAGGCACACAGATGCATTTCAGCATTGCATACCACCCCCAAACAGATGGTTAGACTGAGTGAGTAAATCAGGTAGTGGAAGATATGTTGTGAACTTACGTAATGCAACAACCGTTCAAATGGGACGATTACATACATTTGGTAGATTTTTCTTATAACAACGATTGCCACAAATCACTAAAAATGAGTTCGTTTGAAGTAATGTATGGACGAAAGTGCAGGACACCTTCAAGTTGGGGTGGGCCAGAGGATACGTTGATGTTGGGGCCAGACATGTTAAGAGAAATGGAGGAGATGGTTAAAAGAGTACATCATAATTTAAAGGTTGCTCAAGACAGACAAAAGAACTTTACTGATCGAAAGAGAAGTTTATGGGAATTTCAAATTTGAGAGCATGTTTATGTGCGAGTATGGGCCAAGAGAGTAAATTGCAATGGAGTGGATGTGCTAAATTGGCACCCTGATTCTGTGGCCTTTTCCAGCTCCCGACTCGAATCAAACCAATTTCTTACTAGCTTGCTTGCCAAGCCACATACAGTATCTCTGTGGCACAATGATTTTCCATTGTTTTTGGTGCAAAATATATCCTAATAATATTATATATACTTATATATATATATATATATATTTATATTATATTATAATATTATACTATATATATATATAGTAATTTATATATTATATGAATGTGAACCCTAGAGATAATCAATTGGAAAGATATATAGGTAACTTAATTTTAAACAAATCCACCAAGACAAGTTTCCAAGGAAAAGAGCTAACTAAAATTTTCTTGTGTGTAAGTCAAACCAGAAGGTGAGTTCTCGGTCGAACCCCTGGTGATACTCGATTGGAGAGAAGTAATGTTGTGAAACGTTATCAAACTAGCTCACAGAAAAATAGAAAAGATAGATTAACATCTTATAAATCAGCCTCTATGAGGGGGGAAACCTCCTTTACATTACACAAATGAACAATTCTTAGATGATACAAATGACAAGACCTCCTTTTTATATATATGAGTCTAAGGGGTCATAATATAATAGAGCCGACATAACAATAATAATGTAAGGGCACAATAATAACAATAGTGGGCTTCGATGGGGCACAATAATAACAATATGGGGACTACATGGGAACAACAATAATAATAAGGGGGTTGCACTAATAACAATAAGGGGTTACACTAGTAGTATATGGATCTAACATGCCCCTCTGCTTCAGAAAGTGTTGTCCTCAACGCTTGAGTAGTTTTGGATGTGTCTGTCAAAAATTATCAACCTTCCATGTGGAATATTCAACAGGTAAGTTATTCCACTTGATGAGATACTCTGAAATTGATTGATTTTGTAGCTGTCAATTTCTTTGTTTTGTGACTGCTTCAGGTTCCAATATGTTTTTTCCTTCCTTGTAAAGTTATGGAAATATTGTTTGAACTGGGACCTTCTGCAACTTTTTAATGAGTTACCAACCTGCTTTGTCATTCTTCCATTCATCCCTTGCTTTGTTGATTGAATTTGGTTGGATAATTATACAAACTGCTAGCATTTCTGCAACCATATGTTCAATTTCACTCCTTTAAGCATATGGATATTTGTAAGGGCTGATGTTTGGAGGAACACTTTCTGGAATCAAATACCAAATGTTATGGCTCTGATACCAAATGTTATGAAACTAGCTCACAAAAAGGTAGAAAAGATAGATGAATGCCTTATAAATTAGGCTCTTCGAGGGGGAAACCTCCCTTACATTATACAAATGAACAATTCCTAGATGATACAAATGACAAGACCTCCTTTCTATATATAGGAGTCTAAGGGGTCATAATATAATCAGAGCCGACATAACAATAATAATGTAAGGGCATAATAATAACAATAGTGGGCTTCTATGGGGCACAATAATAAAAATATGGGGACTACATGAGCACAATATAATAAGGGGGATGCACTAATAACAATAAGGGGTTACAGTAGTAGTATAGGGACTTAACATGAAATGAGTTATCACCCAAGTTAAAGTGTAGTGGCAGCACTTAGGGCCAGAGCACGGGGGCTTCACTCAATGAACCTCTAACATATCACGTGTGTTTTTCTCATATTAAAAAATACCCTTAATTTGAATACATATTGGAAAATACCTCTAAAAATCACATTATCTAACCCCCTACCACTACAAATCCAATACACCTTCCCAATTTAAAATACCCCCAATTTCACTAGATATTGTAGGTATCCATTTTTTCATTAACATTTGTTATACCCCTTTATATTTTTTCATTA
This sequence comes from Pinus taeda, assembly GCA_000404065.3. Lineage (NCBI taxonomy): Eukaryota > Viridiplantae > Streptophyta > Pinopsida > Pinales > Pinaceae > Pinus > Pinus taeda. The sequence goes on from APFE030893366.1 coordinate 14,618, forward strand.
ACTTTGAGCTTCATTCATTATACTTGCCAATATAAAATCCCTTCACCCCCTATATATCCCCTAATATATTATGCCATTCTTTCCTCAATATATATCCCCCAATATGAACCCATGTGGTATGGTATTGGTTTCCCAATGAAGCCCCTGTGGGCCGAAGGAGGCCACCTCGGAGGATGAACAAGTAATGAGAGAAACATGTCCAAACTTATTTGCAACAGAAAAACATCATAACGATGTTTAATCTTGTGGGGGGAAGATGTGATGTCCCCAGTAAATTATAAATATTTAATTACTGCAGCAAACAAACAGAATATTATTATCAAAGTTTATATTTTTATTATTTTGATTAAAAAATGTGCTTGAGACAAATGTCTTGATAATGATGATTATGTAACTCTCACATGTCAGGAAGTTAGGATAGGTAGTTACCTATCCATAACTACTTCTTTGTAGATTTACTGTCAAGGGAATAAATCAAGAGGCTATGGGTACTTGAGATAAGAGAGAAAAGGAGAAAAGATATTTCTATGATGATATGTCAAACAAAGTTCCAGGTGCTATGTTTGGTTAATACCAGATAGCTATAAAATGTAACACTGCTAGTCTACAAGATATCACCTGCAAGTGACATCTTGGGGGGAGACTTTGGGAGATGGATATTTCGCAGATAGATGATGATGTTGGGATAGATGCAGTTGATTTCATGCAGCACATTGATACCAAACATCATGGGCATCATATTGTAGTTGGAGACAAAGACTACTTCATGGACCTAGGCATGGCTTAGATGGATGGATTTTCGATCGAGTTGATGATGTGATAGGATGTTCTGAGAAATGACTGATGATGGCATAAGGATGTGCATTCTTATGGTTTGAGCGTGACAGTTGGACTGATCACCTGAGTAGTTCGAATCATGGGGGTCGAAAGTGTGCAGAGATGTGTTAGCATTGTGTTGGAGTATCATGACAACAGTTCACACAATGATGACACATGGTGGAATCAACATGATGGTCGATGATCATGGATTGAGGATACTTTCTGATTTATGGAGATATGAACCTTTATGGTTTATGTGATGGCAGAGCAGAGGCAGGCAACATGGGCATCTTAAGATGTTTGAGCTAGCGACACTTCGCAATATCGTATGATGGTGTTGTCGAGGACGACAACCATTTAAAGTTGGGGAGTATGAATGGACTTCGAGCTGTAGGCATGTTTGGGCGAGGGTGCACAATGTGAAAGTGTGGGCGAGCCAAATGGGACAGATATCAAACGAAGGAAACACATGTGCGAAATGACTAAGTGTTAAAGTCGTTTGGTTATAAAGGACAAGGGCGGTCCTGGTGGGTTGATGGGTGGGTGTGGCTAAATGAGGGAGACACGACGGTTGGGTCAGCTAGTGGGCGAACTGACCTGTTCAGAAATTTAAATGGAGAAATATGGCGGTTAGCCACCATGAGGACATAATGATTCAAAGGAGGGCGAACCATATATATGGAGTGACTTGGTGATGGAGCTAAGGCAAGGAATCAATGCACAAGTTCAGAGTGTTCAAAGGGGGGATGAAGAGAAAAGTGCAAATTTGGTCAGAAGCAATGGGAGAAGGTGCAGGTGGACACGAGCCGAAGCACCCGAGCCAAAACAAAGAATGGTCGTTCGAGGGCATGGTAGGGCGTCGAAGCAAAAGGTTGTTCGAGGTCGTTCAAGGGCACGACAGGGCATTAGAGAAAACGGATGTTTAAGGGCGTGATAGGGCGTCCGGACGAATAGTCATTCAGGAAATCGTTCGAGGTCATTTGATGGCATGGTAGGGCATCCGAGCGAATGGTCATTTAGGAAATCATTCGAGGTTGTTTGTGCGAAGAGTCATTCCAGGGTGTGGGAGGGCGTTCGTTCGAGAATCAGGCGAGGGCACAGTAGGGCGTCCGGCCGAACGACGGGTCAAACGGAATGTGCGACATGCGTTCGAGTGAATGGTGAATGGTGAAAGAAGGACGAGTTGGAAAACTGGGTTGAATGGCAGGTGAGGGTGCACGAAGGCGCTGGGAAAACGGTGAACAACAACCGACCGACGAGTTGAATGAAACACATTCGGTTGAATGTGCGGACGCAAATGACGAGTTGGGCAAGGCTCGTCCAAGCGATCGTGTGGGCGTGCCCAACGAGATGGTTGAATGTCTTGTGTTGGTGAATGTGAAAATATTCCAAGTGTAAATCTGGGGTTTCCTCAGGATTGAACTTGTATATCGTAAATTGTTGCTATTATTATTATTACGAGTAAACTCATTACATGGAGTTGCCCCTCCCAATTATATAGTTGTGCATTTGATGTTAATGTTGATTCATGGTAATGAAGTTAATATGATAAATGGTATAACAAAAGATGTGCTTAGCTGTTGAGAAATAAACTAGGTATCGAAAGTAGGCGTAGTCCATGATCACTAGTATTGGTGAAAAGAAAGTGGTCGGTGGTGTTGAACCTCCTATAGTGTTGTTGGAAGAGTACTACCAGTGTAGGGGTGTGACACCAGTGGCCTAACGGCCCGTGAGGGTGGTGGAGTGATTCTTGGAGTGATCCTGCCCTCCACACCACCCCAACGGCCCAACGGCCCACGAGGGTGGTGGAGTGATTCCAGGAATCATCCTACCTTTTGCCCCACCCTAGCAGCCCAATTGCCCGCGGGGGTGGCAGGGTGATTCCAGGAATCACACAGCCACCCCCACGGGCCGTTGGGAGGCTAAGGCAGGGCGCAGGGCATGGTGATTCTTAGAATCACTCCGCCACCCTAGCGGCCTAACACTATCGTGGGGCGGAGGCTGTTAGCAGCCCTTTGCCCCACCTCGGCGACCCAACAGCCCATGGGGGTGGTTGGGTTCCTGGAATCACCCATCCACCCCCGTGGGCCGTTGGGCCGCTGAGGTGGGGCGGAGGGCAGGGTGTTTCTAGGAATCAACCCACCACCCCTGCGGGACATTGTGTCGTCGGGGTGGGGCGAAGGGCAGGGTGATTTCAGGGAATCACCTTGCCACCCCAGTGGGCCATTAGGCCACCGGTGTGGCGTGGAGGGTGGGATGATTCTCGACATGACCCTGCCACCCTCATGGGCCATTGGGCTGTCGGGTTGGGGCGGAGGGCAGGGTGATTCTCGGAATCACCCTGCCACCCCTACGAGTTGTTGAGCCATCGGGTTGGGGTGGAGGGCGGGGTGATTCCCGAAATCACCATGACAACCCCGCGAGTCGTTGGGCCACCTAGGAGGGGCGTAGGGTAGGGTGCTTCCAGGATTCAGCCACCCCTATGAGTTGTTGGGTCGCTGGGAAGGGTCGGAGGGTGAGGTGATTCCTAGAATCACCTAGCCACCTCCATGGGCCATTGGGCCATCGAGGTGGGGTAGAGGGCAGGGTGATTCCTGGAATCACCCCACCACTCTCGCTAGTCGTTGGGCTGCCTGGGTGGGGCAGAAGGCGGGGTGGTTCCCGAAATGACCCTGCCACTCTCGCGAGCCATTAGGCCACTAAGGTGGGGCGGAGGTCATTGTGCTTCCCAGAAACACCCCCCAACCCCCGCAGGCCATTGGGTTACCAGAGTGGGGCAGAGGGTCGGGCAATTCTTGGAATCACATCACTACTCCCACGTGTCATTAAGCTGCCGGGGTAGGGCAGAGGTCGGGGTGATTCCTGGATTTACCTTGCCACCCACGCAAGTTGTTGGGATATCGGGGTGGGGCAAAGGGCGGGGTGATTCCTGAAATCACCCCACCATCCCTGCGGGCTGTTGGGCCACTGCGGTGGGGTAGAGCGCGGCGTGATTCCTGTAGTCATCCCACCACCCCCACGGGTTGTTGGGTCGATCGGGTGGGGCGGACGGCAATGCGATTCCTTGAATCACCCCACCACCCGCATAAGCCATTGGGCTGCTAGGGTGGGGCGGATGGTGGGGTGATTACCGAAATCACTGTATCACCCCTGCAGGCCATTGGGTCGCCAGGGTGGATCGGAGGGCGGGGCAATTCCCGAAATCACCACACCACCCCCGCAAGCCATTAGGTCGTCGAGGTGGGCAGCCTCTGCCCCACCCCAACGGCCCAACAACCCATGAGCGTGGCGGGGTAATTCCGCGAATCACCTCGCCACCCCTAGCCTCCGCCCCACCTCGCTTGCCCAACGGCCTGTGGGGGTGGTGGGGTGATTCTGGGAATCAACTCAATGACCCAATTACCTACAAGGGTGCCGCGGTGATTCAAGGAGTCACCCCGCCCTCCGCCACACCCCTGTGCCCTCAAAGCTCATGGGGGTGGTGGGGTGATTCTGGGAATCACCTCGCCTTCTGCCCAATGTTGTCGTCCCAATGGCTCGCAGGGATGGTGGTGTGAGTTTGTGAATCACCTTGCTGCCCGCCCCACCCTGGAGGCCCAATGACTCGTGGGGGTGGCAGGGTGATTCCTTGAATCACCCCACCTTCCACCCCACCCCAGCGGCCCAATGGCCAGTTGGCGTGGTGGGGTGATTCCAAGAATTACACCAACCTCCACCCCATCTCAGCAGCTCAACGGCTTGCGAGGGTCGTGGGGTGATTCCCGGAATCACCTTGCCCTCTGCCCCACCTCTACGACCCAACGACCTGTGGGGGTGGCGGGATGATTCCCCAGAATAATCCTGCCCTCTGCCCCACCGTAGTGGCCTAATGGCACTTGGGGATGGTGGAGTGATTCCAGGAATCACCCTGCCCTCCGTCCCACCCTTGCGGTCTAACAACCCGTGGGGGTGTTGGGGTGATTCTAGGAATTACCCTGCCCTCCGCCCCATCCTGCGGGCCCAACGGCTCGTGAAGGTGGCAGGATGATTTCGTGAATCACCCAGCCCTCCGCCCCACCCAAGCGACCCAACAACCCGTGAGGGTGGCAGTGTGATTCCAGAAATCACCCCACCCTCCACCACACCTTGGCGGCCTAATAGCTCGTGGGGGTGGCGGGGTGATTCCGGGACTCACCCCACCCTTTGGCGCACTCGAATGTTCCAACCACACGCGTGGGTGTTGGGCTAGTTCTGTGAATCACCTCGTCCTCCACTCAACCCCGGCAGCCCAATGGCCTGCGATGGTGGCGGGGAAATTCCGAGAATCGCCACGCCACCCCCGTGAGCTATTGTGTCATCGGGTTTAGTGTTGTTGTCAAGCTTCAAGGGCAAACAAATTCAAGGATGCAGCTTACATGGTGAGACGTTTAAAATGTATATTTGATTAATGTTAAAAAATTCATTTATGTACAAGTTAATTGGACTTTTACTATTTCATGTTACAGGCAAATGTCAAATTTTCTTAACCATGAAGATCAACTATTTATAAATGCTTGTGAGTTCACCCATATTGATAGGTGGGCAAAAGATGATAGCTATATGTCTATGATTTTTAATCGGGTGGATGGAAAGAGCTAGCCAAATATGATTTATGATGTTGTTGTTAGAAAACTAACATATGAAGATAAAGAAGCAAAAAGAGAGATAGTTAACATTTATAAAAACCACAGTCATTGATTAACTATCTTATAGACATATGTTCAAATAAAGGAGATTGGCATATGGATTTATTTTCTAGCTCAGGTAAGTTTTATTATATGGAATTGAATTTCAATATGTTATTTCTTAATTTATATGTCATTTTACTAATTTACTTCATTATTTATTTTGTGCTTGATAATTAGGTACAACACTAGCATGTTGCCTTCAAAAAGGAAGAAATTGCATTTCCATTGAAAAAGATCCAATACAATGCAATTTTATTTAGCAAAGAATTAATGCTCTTCAATTTCTTCTAGATGTAATGCAAGAAATTGGGATGAAGAAAGAGGACTTTAGTGAATCACATGTGGCAGAAAAAACAAAGGAATCCCAACCACCATTACATGGAATGATTGGAAAGGCATACATTTGGAGATTCATAGACATCAAAGATCCATTAGAAGAGGAAAATGAGAAAAATGAAGCAGAAAATGTTGTGGAAGAAGACAATGATGAAACACTAGAGGACGAAGAGTTTGGATTACGTGACATTGTTGACTAAATTTAAGTTATGCTTGGAAATCAAGCTCATTTTTTGTAACTATTAATTAGTTATACTTGTAATGTTTTGACTATCACATTTTATGAGAAGAATAAGCACTCAATTAAGGTTGTTATGCATTCAATATTTGTATTATGTGATTTTCGCATTAATTTTTATGTTAATCATTAATTTTTGAAAAAAATTGTGATTATTAATATTTTTTTTTACATGAAATTCATAAAAAAACCTATTATTTAACGATTTTTAGTTTAAAAATTCCTATAAAAGTTGTGATTTTGACATGTCATTTCTAGCAAAAAATTACAAAAATTTATCAAAACATGTAGTTTTTTAGTTATATTTATGTTAAAAATGGTTATTTTTATGTCAATTGTTAAAAACTATTGTTTTTTAGAGACATTTATTTCATGTGGATTGAAATAATTCCTGGAATCACCTCGCCCTCAGCCCCACCTCAGTGGCCCAATGGCCAGCGGGGGTGGTGGGATGATTCCCGGAATCACCTCGCCCTCCGCCCCACCCCAATGGCCGAATGGTCCTGGGGGAGGCAGGGGGATTCCAGAAATCGTCCCGCTCTCCGCCCCACCCTGGTGGCCCAACGGCCTACGAGCGTGGAAGAGTGATTTTGAGAATCACTTTGCCCTCTAGCCCACCCCGGTAGCCCAACGACCCGCGGTGGTGGTGGGGTGATTCCAGGAATCACCCCTCCCTCAGCCCCACCATGGTGGTACAATGGCCCGCATGGGTGGTAGGGTGATTCTGGGAATCATCCAGCCCTTCGTCTCACCCTGGTGGCCCAACGACTCGTAGGGGTGGTGATGTGATTCCAGGAATCACCCTACCATCCACCCCAACCTAGCAACCCAACGGCCCGCAGGGGTGGCAAGGTGACTTTGAGAATCACCACGCCACCCTCGCATGTCATTTGGCCGCCATGGTGAGTCGGAGGCTAGCGGATAACCTCTGCCCCACCTTAGTGGCCTAATGGCTCGCGGGGGTCGCAGGGTGATTCCGGGAATCACCTCGCCCTCTTGCCACCCCGACGACTTGATGGTCTGTGGGGGTGGCGGGGTGATTTCAGGAATCCCCTCGCCCTCTGCCCCACCCCGGCGACCCAACAGCCTGCGGGGGTGGTGGGGTGATTTTGGGAATCACCCCGCTAGCCCCATGAGTCATTGGGAGGGTAGGGCGGAGGGTAGCAGACAACTTCCGCCCCACACTAGCAGCCCAGTGGCCTATGAGGATGGCAGGGTGATTCCAGGAATCACCCCACCACCACCGTAGGACGTTGGGCCACCAGGGTAGTGTGGGGGGTTACGGACAACCTATGCCACACCCTGACAGCCCAACAACCCGCGGGAGTGATGGAGTGATTCCGAGAATTACACTGCCCTCCGCCTCACCCTGGTGGTCCAAAGGCCCTCTGGATTGGCAAGGCAATTTTGAGAATCACCCTACCACCTACGTGGGTCGTTGGCTGTTGAGGTGGGGTAGAGGGCTGCGGATAGCCTCCGCCTCACCTTGGCGGTTGAACGGCTTGCCGAGGTGGCGAGGTGATTCCGTTCGCAACCCTCCACCGCAACTCAGCAGCCCAACGACTTGCGGGGGTGGCTAGGTGATTCCAGGAATCACACTGCCACCCCCACGGGCCATTGGGCTACTGGGGTGGGGCAGAGTCTGTTGGCCTCGAACGGGGTAGAGGGTTGTGGATGGTCCCCGCCCCACTGCGACGGCCCAAAGGTTAGCGTGGGTGGTGGAGTGATTCTGGGAATCATCTCGCCCTCCGCCCAACCCCGGTGGCCCAACAGCCCGTGGGGGTGGTGGAGTGATTCCGAGAATCATCCCACCCTCCACCCCACCACAGCGGCCCAACGGCCCGTAGGGGTGGGGGGGTGATTCGTGGAATGACATGGCCACCCTCGCGGGCCATTGGGACATTGAGGTAGGGAACAGGGCGTGGTTATTCCTAGAATCACTCCCCCAGGGTGGAGGTTCTCAGCTTCCCTCCGCCCCACCTCAGCGGCCCAATAGCCTGTGGGGGTGGCTGCGCAGACTGCAGGGGTTGCTGGGTTCCACCTAGCAACTCCCGCGGGCCGTTGGGTCACTGAGGTGGGGCGAAGGGCGGGGTGTTTCTAGGAATCACCCCACCACCCCTGCGGTCGATTGGGTCGCCGAGGTGGGGCAAAGGGAAGGGTGATTCCCAGAATCACCCCGCCACCCCTGCGGGCTGTTGGGCCATCGATGTCACACCCCTACACTGACGGTACTCTTCCAACCTCACTATAGCGAGGTGCAGCACCACCGAACACTTTATTTTCCCCAATACTTATGTTCGTGGACTACGCCTAACATGTGTACTTAGTTTTATTTTCATTACCAACTATTATATTTGTCCTTTATACAGATCAAAACCCATACATATTGATCATCAATAACATTATACAAGAGAAATGCACAAAAGTATAAAGGGAGGGGCAACTCCCTGTAATATGAGTCTGCCTGAATATCAATATATATAAATTTCCACTTTTACAAAGTATAAGTTAAATATTGGGAAACCCCAAATTTACACTTAGATAATTTTGCAAGTCTTCAACAAACTCTGTTGCCTAGCTCGTCCGCCTGCCTGAATGATCGCTGCATGTTCTGCCCAACTCTTTGTTCACCTCATCGCACAATCGTGTCGTTTACCCAACTCAGGTGTGCCTCGTCGTAACCAAGTCACCACACCTGGGCGCCCTCTGCATGAGCCACACCTCTATTCACAAACCAACACTTCACCACAATCTTGTGTCAACTGACTCGCCTTTGTGCATGGCACACCCACCTGGTCGCCCATTCCACACTTAGCTGTGTCAGCCAACTCGTCTTCATGCACAACGCACCCACTCAGTCGCCCATCCGCACGATGGCTAACTCGTCGTGCACAGAGCGCCCACCCAGGTCACCCGTCGCACAACCACCCGATGCTACACGCCCTGCTTTCCGACTCCCTTCGTGGGTCTCCCGCTACCTCCACGCATGCTACTCATATCAAACTCCCGTTTCCGCCAACTCGCCCATCATGCAGGTGCATGACTTGTGGCTGGCCGCAGTCACCTTTCACTCGTCGCACTTGCAACTCATCGCAGAAACCTACACACTTTGCCTTCGTTTGAAAGCTCATCTGAATTGTTGATGCCTTCATTTATCCACCGCACTGCCCATGTATATGGTTTGGTGGGCAAGTTAGTGACACGGCCGACCCATGTCTTTCTGCCTGGCTAACCTTCGCACATTGCAACTATCGCACGGGATGTGGGTCGGCTCGCCCCAACTCGTGGGTGGCTGCCCCATTTGCACACATCATCACAAGTTTGGTTAAATTGGCCTGCAGGTCAAGCCCAACTCGCCTGCTTATAAACCTATGACCAAACCTTCACACACACACTTCACACATCACATGTCTCGCCCGTTTGCCGTAGCTCGTCCATCCTTTGTTCGATGGGTCGCCCTGCCCGTTGCACGGACCACAGGTCCTTACATCCTCCCCCCACCTGAAATCATTGTTGTCCTTGACAATATCTCATCCCGGTAACCATCTGTCACCAAGATATCCATACCAAGGCATACACCCCACTAGTATGTTATACATCGGAAAATCATCTCAATCAATGATCATCAACCACATCTGTCACAATGTCCACATGCTACTTCCATCGTGGAAGGCTAGCCCCTCCATCTCAAGCTACATGATTCCTGCAACATATTGTGTCAACCTCATCATGTATCGTCATCATGTGAACTGCTTACATGATACTCCAACACAATGCTAACACATCTCTGCACACTTCGCGACCCCATGTTTTGAACTAGTTGGGTAGCTAATCCAATTTTCATGCTCAAACCATAAGAGTGAACATCCTCATGCCATCATCAATTGTTTCTATGAACATCTTGTCACATCATCAACTCGATCAAGAATCCATCTCTATATAAGTGTAAGCCATGCTCAGGTCCATGAAGTAAACTCCATCTCATCTGCAACATGTTGTCCATGATGTTTGGTACCAATGTGCTGCATGAAATCAGCCACATCTATCCCAACATCATCATCCATCTGCAAAACATCCATCTCCTCAAAGTGAAGAGATCATCTCATCAAACCCGACTCTTGATGTGCCACATCCAAGTCCATGAAGCAACCTCCATTATATCTGTAATGTGTCATCCCTCAAGTCTGTCGTAGAAGCAAGTATACACCTATCTTGTCTATCCATGTTCTGCCCATGATCGTAGATCAATCAGTTCCCATGTGTCAAATGGGGTTAAGTCTCGGCTCAACCCATGCCCATGTGTTTCCACCAAGGGATCATCATCGTTGTAACTCCATCACTCCAAAGTGTCTCATATTGATCCTCCACATCAAGTCACTCTTCCAAGCCACTCCCATACATTTACTTGAAAATATGCACCCCATCCTACATCAAAGTCTTTGACCTCAGCTCCTCAATGCATCAGATCCTCTAAGTCCACCAAATATGAATTCTCCTTGAAAGTCACAATCTCGTGTCATCATGAGCTCCATGAATCATCTCCAACCAACATCCAGCAAGTGTAAATGTCTCAGCCCAAAGGTCTCTGCAAGATGCCTCAGCTCTCCATGTAGTAGGAATGCTCCATAGCCTGCTCACAACTCCAACCAAGTCCATGGCCTTGTTGTACATAAGTGCACAAACTCTCCATCGGCTCCTAAGTAAAACATCTCTATGTCTCACCAGCACATCCACCTACAAAACATCCCTACCTTGGCACTCCTCATTGGATGCCCATAAGCGACACCTCTACAAGTGCTCTTGCATAATGTCCCTGCATAAGATTGCCAAGCTCCATGTCTCCACCCTGATGTCCATGACTAAGTTGCCCATGTTGTCCAACTAGGTAGACCCATCACAACAATCGGTCATCCTCATCCAAGTCTGCAAATCTCAGTCCAGTGAACTCGGTCACCCAACCATATCATCATCACATGAGTCTCTTCCACCATATCTCCCCCACTGAAGGTTCCACCAAGACTTCCTCCCTTGGTCTCGGCCATGAGAAGTCCACCCAAGTATCATCATACCCAAGTATGTGCCCTCCTCCAATTTGTCCATGAGTCATGTCATGCACTTAGCCAATTCTCATGTGGCTAAAGCATTACACATTCTTCTGCAATGATCATCATGTTCCTCCCTTGTCATGAGCCTTTGTACCTTCTATCATAAGGTCACAAACAAGCCCAACAAGTCCTGCAACAATCAACAATCCTTGCTTTTCCATACAAGGTCTCATCATAGACATCCATGGTAAGATCCTCCCTTGCATTAGCAAACTGACTTTGCTCTTCCCTGCATATAGTTCATCTACCAAATGCTCAAGTGAAACACAAGTATAAGTACTTATTTCATCATCATGAGGTTCCTCCATGTGAGTATCCTCATCCATCCATGTTTGCAAACCACACGATCCTAGTCCAACTTGATCAATCTCAAGTTCATCCTCCATCATTGTCACATTTGCAACATCCTCAACCATCACGGCTTCCTCTTCCTTGTCAGCACAATCTGCAACTTCATCTTGCTCCATTGTCCAACCAATTTGAAGAAGTTCATTTTCAACATTCCTTTGCAAGACTTCAAGTTTATCTCGAATTCGTGGGTTCTCCTATTTCATTCGCTTCAACCTGTATAAGGTCAGTGAGAGCTTCCCTTCACATTCTTCCAAACTTGCCATGCCTTGTCATTCAGATTGGCCAAAGAAAGATGCTTCACCTCTGCTAAACCTATCACAACGTATTACACTTCTTCCACCATTCACCTGAATCACCTTGATATACAACCTGTCACCTGCAAAACTTGAACTCCTTTTCAAGTCTTCAGTCTTCCTATGGAATCAGCTCCTTGATTCAGCACACCAGCTCTGATACCATTTGTCATGCCCCTACACTGCTGGTACTCTTCCAACCACACTATAGCGAGGTGCAGCACCATGTAACACTTTCTTTTCACCAATACTTATGGTCATGGACTATACCTAAAATTTGCACTTAGTTTTATTTTTGTTACAAAGTATTATATTTGTCCTTTATACAGATGAAAATCCATATGCATTCATCATCAACAAAATTATACAAGAGAAATGCAAAATAGTATAAAGGGAGGGGAAACTCCCTGCAATATGAGTCTGTCGAATATCAATATATATAAATTTCAACTTTTACAAAGTATAAGTTAAATCTTGGGAAACCCCAAATTTACACTTAGCCAATCTTCCAAGTCTTTGGCAAACACGGTTGCCCAGCTCGTCGTCTTGCCTGAACAGTCACTGCACGTTCTACCCAACTCTTCATTTACCTCGTCACATGATTGTGTCGTTTGCCCAACTCGGGCGCACCTCCTCATAACCAAGTCGCCACACCTGGGTGCCCTCCGCATGATTCACACCTCCATTCACAAACCAACACTCCACCACAATCTCATGTCAACCGACTCGGCTTCGTGCATGGCGCACCCACCTTGTTGCCTGTTCCGTACTTAGCTGTGTTAGCCAACTCACCGCCGTGCATGGTGCACCCACCCAGTCACCTGTCCGCACAATGGATAACTCGTCATGCATGGAGCGCCCACCTAGGTCGCCCATCGTATAACCACCTAGTGCTGCATGCCTTTCATGCCGACGACCTCCGCGGGTCGTCCACTCCCTCCACACACACTACCCATATCAAACTCCCGTTTCTGCCGACTCGCCTGTTGTGCGGGCACATGACCTGTGGTTGGCCGCAGTCACCCTTCACCGGTCACACTTGCAACTCGTCACAACAACCTTCGCACTTTGCCTTTGTTCGAAAGCTCATCCAAATTGTTGATGCCTTCATTTATCCACCACACCGCCTATGTATACAATTTGGTGGGTGAGTTAGCCACCTGGCCGACCCATGTCTTTCTACCCAACTAACCTTCGCACATTGCAACTATCGCACGGGAGGTGGGTCGGCTCACCCCAAATCATGGGTGGACGCCCCCTCCTCACACATCATTGCAAGTTTGGTTAAGTCGGCCTGTGGGTCAAGCCTAGCTCGCTTGCCTATAAACCTATGACCAAACCTTTGCCCACACACTTTGCACATCAGGTGTCTCACCTGTTTGTCGCAGCTCATCCATCCTTCATTTGGTGGGTCATCCTGCTCATCGTAGGGACCACAAGTCTTCACAACCAGGGTGGGGAGGAGGGAAAGGTGATTCCAGGAATCACTCCGTCACCCTCGCGGGTCGTTGGGCCGCCGGGTTGGCGCGGAGGGAGGGGTGATTCCCAGAATCACCCTGCCATCGATTCTCGAAATCACCCCACCACCCCCGTGATTTGTTGGGCCGCTGTGTTGGGGCAGAGGGTGAGGTGATTCCTAGAATAATCACCTCGCCAACCCCATGGGCCGTTAGGCCATCGAGGAGAGGTGGAGGGCTGGGTGATTCCTGGAATCACCCTACAAGCCATTGGGCCATTGGGGTGGGGCGGAGGGTGGGGTGATTCCCGGAATTAAGTTGTTAGCCTTGCGAGCCTTTGTATCGCCGGGGTGGGGCAGAGGGCAAGGTGATTCCTGGAATCACCCCCCCACCCCTGCGGGCCGTTGGGTCATCGAGGTGGGGTGGAGGGCAGGTTGATTCTCGGAATCACCCCCCCACCCCCGCGGGCTGTTGGGTCGCCAGTGTAGGGTGGAGGGCAGGGTGATTGTCAGATTCACCCTGCCACCCACGCAGGTCGTTGGGCTACCGGGCTAGGGCAGAGGGTGGGGTGATTTCCGGAATCACCCGGCCACCCCGCGTGCCATTGGGCCATCAGGGTGGGGCAAAGGGCAGGGTGATTCCCGAAGTCATCCTGCCAACCCTGTGGGCCATTGGGTCATCGAAGTGGGGCAGATGACGAGGTGATCGCCTAAATCACCCCACCACCCTCGTGGGCCGTTCAGCCACTTGGGGGGCAGATGGCACGGTGATCACTGGAATTAGCCTACCACCCTCGCTGGTTGTTGGGTTGCGGAGGTGGGGTAGATGGTAGGGTGATTCCTGGAATCACCAAACTACCCCCGCGAGACATTGGGCTGCTGAGGTAGGAAGCCTCCGCCCCACCCTAATGACCCAATGGCCCGCGGGGGTGGCGGGGTGATTCCGGTAATCACCTCGTCGTCTGCCCCACCCCGACTATAAGGACCTACAATGCTTATGCGTGTGCTCTGGCTTGAAGTGCGATGAAAAAGGAGCAAGCTTGACTTAGCACATGAAGGCATTGTGCTATAATGAAGTGCAGGAGGTTGGGTGAGCTATTTATACACATGGGAGCTTGAATGATCACCCACGGGGCCGACCTATGAAAGTAGCAAGGCTGACTCGGTTGGAGCTGGTGATTGAGTAGGATTGCTCGTGACAAAGTGCAGGTGTGGACACACTTGGAAATGTGGAAATTGAAGATAGTGAAGAAGGTACTTGTAGGTGAAGGAAGCTATTTCACACAAGTGGAACAAGGGCTAGTTCAGGTTGTGTGCATCTTCGTGAAGCTGTTGGATGGTCGAAACTAGATTGCAAAGAAGAAGGAAGCTGTTAGGAATGGAAGCTGAATCTCAGGCTGGGTCTAGTCACGGTGCGAAGGATGCTACTATGGCATTCATTGAAAAGGTGTTGGAGAAGATGGAGGACTTAGAAGCTTTCTGGACTAAGAAGATGGACTTGGTCGAGAGAGATCAAGAGGCCAATTCAAAGATGAAGTGCTTAATGAACTCCGGACTCAACACGAGTACACTGATCTTATGTGTATACAACTTGAAGTAAGGGTCAAGGAGGTTGAAGAGGCAAGAGACCGAGGTCTTGTAGAGATCATGGACTTGCAGAAATCTCTTGACGAAGCTAGAGATGAGATCACGGTGTTGAAGAAGGCCGTGAGGCATAACTCGGGTGGAGGAGTGCCTCATGTGAAAGTCGAGGAACCAGAATCTTACGATGGTACAAGGAGTGCAAAGACTCTTGGAAACTTTCTATGGGACATGGAGCAATACTTGGAATGATTGGGTCTATCTGATGATGAGACGTAGGTCAAGGTAGCTGCTCAGTTCTTGACAAAATATGCTAAGATGTGGTGGCGACGACGGAGGGATCAGATTGCCAATGGTAGTGCTAGTGACATTACTTCATGGGATGAGATGAAGAAAGCTTTGCAGACCCATTTCAGTCCTCAGGATGAAACGTGGGAATAAAGGATGAAGATAAAGTTCATAAAGCAGACAGGGAACCTTCAGACATATCAGTGGGAGTTTGCAAGTGTGGTTCTAGAACTTCTTAACATGGCGGAGAGGGACAAGGTATTCAATTTCATCATTGGATTGAAACCTTGGGCATGCAATGAAGTGAAGAGGCAAAGGATTAGAACACTTAAAGAAGCTTTTGCTGCTATGGACAAGTTGGTGGAGCATTATGATGAGACTTTTGATGATAGGAAGAAGAAGTCCGACAAGCTGAAAGAGAAGAAGAAAGAGGATGCTTTGAAATCGGATGATAAGTCGAAGACAAAGAAAGCCTTGAAGTGTTGGATATGTGCTAAACCACATACAGTGAAGAATTGCCCTTCTAGACTGAAAGTGGTTGTGATTTCACAATATAATGCGAAGAATCAAGCAGCTTCTATGGGGGTGATGTAAATACTTGGTACTGCTACTGCTACAGAGGTGATCTCTCAGAGGGATCCCGAGAGGAACAAGTTGGAGTATGTTCGGATGAAGGTTGGAGATGCTGATATACTCACTATGGTGGATAGTGGGGCCTCTCAGAACTTCATGGGAGAAGATACTGCGAGAAGAATTGGGTTGAAATTTGTACTGGAGAAGGCACAAATGAAGACAATCAATTCTCCTCCTAAGTGTGTTCTTGGTGTAGTTGAAAAGGTGGAAACAACACTAGGTGAATAGAAAGGGAAGGTCGACTTCACTATAGTGCGAATAGATGACTATGAAGCTGTGCTGGGAATGGAATTCTTGAAACAGTTCAATGCTATGATTGTTCCACATTTGAAGAGGTTGTACATTTACGATGGAAGGGAAGATGTACCCATTGGTGTACCAACCATTGGAGTGACAAGGCCTGATTGTAAGTTGGCAGTAATGCAAATGGAGGATGAGAAGCAAATGGAGGATATGAGTAAGCGGTTGTCTGTGGTTGAGACTAAGCTTACCGAGTAGTCATTGGTCATCAAGACTCTTTCAGATAGTATCTTGGATGTGTCGAGAAGGCTAGAAGTGGTCGAGGATGATGATGATGATGATGATGAGGCATATGTGAGGCCGAATGTCCGGGAGGAGGATCGAGCCACTTATCTATAGAGGATGAAGATAGAAGATCTTGACAAATGGATTGAGTTGATTAGTGAGGGTGAGCCTTCAGGATCTACTCGCTCCACATATTATTAGATGGGAAAGAAGATGGGGCTCATTGTTAGCTGTTCATGGCAGTGAGTCCTTAAAACAGGTTGAGCAGGTATGACAGATGGTGCAGGGATGGCTTGGCATCAAGAATCATGACATGTTGCAAATGGGATGGAGTTTCCATGGACCTGAGCATGGTGAGATTCTTGGTGAGTCCAAGATGTGGCAGAATCCGAGATAGACTGGTGAAGGCATAAGGATGTTCACTCTCATGGCTTGAGCATGACAGTTGGATTAGCTACCCAACTAGTTCAAACATGGGGTCTGGAAGTGCACGGAGAGATATTGGCATCAGGCAGACAAGGAGGACAGTTCACAAGATGGTATGACACATGAAGGAGATGGAAGTTCTACATACGTTGCAGGGATGTTTGCAGTATGTGGAGGAGTTGACATCATGGACCGAGGATGAGACATATATGGATGTTGATCTTGGTGGATGGATACCAGGATGATATGTTGTCGAGGACGACAACGACTTCAGGTGAAGGAGGATGTAAGGACCTGCAGTCCTTATGTGCACACTCCAGCTTGAAGTGTGATGACAAAGGAGCGAGCTTGACTTAGCACGTGAAAGCATTATGTTATAATGAAGTGTAGGAGGTTGGGCAAGTTCTTTATATGTGTGGGAGCTTGAACGATCACCCACGGGGCTGACCTACAAAACTATCAAGGCCGACTCACATTTTGGAAAAGATTGCGATGGAGATGAGGGCATGGGAAAGTCGGCTGGGCAGCCAAGACTTTGCCCTGCCACTCATATAAACTAGCACGCGGTGGAGGTCATTTGAACCATCGCTCATCGCTCAACAAGCAACTTCTCTCATGTGAAGAAGTGCGCATATTTAGAGGTGTACGCAGCAAGGAGTAAAGGCGCATAACTTGGTGATACGCCCATTCTTGGGCAAGGCTGCATGAAGGTGAAACACACATCTTGGTTTTGGGTGAAGGGTGGGGGTAGGGTTGCCCATCGGTTGGAGTGAGGCATGCATGAGTGTGGCGCCCGATGATGTATAGGAGTGCCTGACAGTGAAACGTTGGTGAGCGCCCGTTTAGTGCAATGACTTGGCACAGGTTCTTGGGTGACTTGAGTGAGCACCTGCCTGTCATGCAAGAGTGCACAGTGTGACTTTTGGTGAAGTGTTGAGATTATGAACGGAGGAGTGTCTCGTGTAGAGGCGCCCATGTGTGGCGACTTGGAGGCGTGCCCAAGTTGGGAAAACAACATGATTGTGCAACAAGGTGAACGAATGGTTGGTGATTTGTGTGGCAACCATGCTGTGGTGGAGACGAGCTAGGCAATCGAGTTTTGCCGAAGGATTGTAAAATTGACTAAGTATGAAACTTGGGGTTTCCAAGTATACTTGTAAAGCTTTGTAATATTGAAAGACTGTATAATATATTATCGAGCAGACTCATTGTTTAAGGAGTAGCCTCTCCCTTTATACTGCGGAATTGTGTTCTTCATGTATAGTTGTTGATGTTAATGAATGTGTATGGGTGTTCATTGGTATAAAGGAGCATTAATAATTACTTGGTTGAGAAACACAAACTAAGTAGGATAAGTGGTTAGGTGTAGTCCACGAACATAAGTATTAGCGAAAAGGAAGTGTTTGGTGGTACCGCACCTCACCTAGCACGGTTGGATGACTACCGCAGGCTTGGGGGCGTGACACCGACAACTGAATGGCAAGAGGGGGTGACAGGTTGATTTAGGGGATCATCTCGTCATCCGCCCCACCTCGTCGGCCCAATGGATCGCGAGGGTGGTGGTGTGATTCTAGGAATCACCCTACCCTCTGCCCCACCCCGGTGGCATAAGGGCTCGCGGGGGTGGCTGGTTGATTCCACGAATTACCCTACCCTGCTCCACCCCAGCGGCCCAACGACCTGCTATGGTGGCAGGGTGATTTTGGGAATCATCCTACCCTCCTCCCCACCCCGATAGCCCAATGACTCGTGGCGGTGGTGGGGTGATTCTGGGAATCACCCTGCCCTCCGCCCCACCCCAGTAGTCAAATGGCCCGTGGGGTTAGCGGGGTGATTCCAGGAATCATCCCAACCTCCGCCCCACCCCGACAGCCAAATGGCCCATGGTGGTGGCGGGGTGATTCCAGGAATCACCCCGCCCTCCACCCCACCAGAATCACCCCGCCCTCCACCCCACCCTAGTGGCCCAACGGCCCGCAGGGGTAGCGGGATGATTCTAGGAAGCACCTCGCCCTCCGCCCCACCCTAGCAGCCTAATGGCTTGTCGGGGTGGCGGGGTGATTCTTGGGCAAATCATATACATGTAAACAATGAATGTGATCTCTGCAATTTAACTAAGTGAATCTGTATGTGAACAAAGAGAAATCACCTCCACTCAAAAAGGGGAAAAATTCAGACGAGCCCAAGACCAACCAATTCACCAGGAACAAATTATCTAAATTCTAATCTGGATATTTGGATTCATCTAGGCAAAGAGTCTCCTCAAGCTAATGTAGTATTACTTCAAACCATGCAATATCTTCATCCAAAAATGACCAATTTAAGAACTGACAATGAAAGACTCCGTCTAGAACAGGAGAAGATCCTAAGAAGTTTGTGCAATCGACAGAATCAACAACACCCAAAACCCAGTGCTGAACATAGGGAGAAGACCCCAACAGCTCAACACGGAGAGGAAAATGCGAAGTCAGCTATATAACATGGGAAAGATGAAGAAGGATGCTCGGACAATGTCTCTGACCAGCACAAGACAAAGATATAGAAATTTTAGTTAAAAGGAGAATTTAAAAAGACTAAACCATCTCTTTTTGAAGGAGAATCCGAGGAAGTAGCGAAAGATTGGCTCATTGATATGAGCAAATATTTTCAAATTTACGAATACCTGGATAAATTGAAAGCTCGACTAGTAGGTTATCAGTTAAGAGGGAAGGCTACCATTTGGTGGGAAGAGATTAAATCAGTGAGAAAAATTGATGAGGAGCAGGTCACCTGGAATTAATTTCAAAACCACTTTAAAGACAAATACTTAACTAAACATTACTATGATGAAAAAGCCAAGGAATACCACGAGTTAAGATTGGGAACCTTAACCATGGACAAATATGTGACCCGGTTTACCTCCCTAATGTGCTATGTGCCTTATATGCAAGATGAAAAGGCTAATATCCAGCATTTTATCAACAACTTACCCAATTTCATGAAGGAAAAATTTGAATTTGACTACCCCAAAATGATGGACGATGCAGTGCGGAAGGCCCGCATCTATTATCAGCAGTTAAAACAGAAAAATGACAGAGCTAAAGGAGGGTTGAATAAGAAAGGAAGAGGCCTGATTTCAAATAGACATCCAAAATTTTCTAACAACAAAAATTTCGAGCAAAAGCCTTTTAGCAAATTCCTAGCAAGGAACCAACCTAAGACTACTTATTTAGAACATAGACAAGTAGAAGGAACTAATAAATTAAGTAATGATTAGCCATCAAAACCGCCGCTACAATGTTGGGGATGCAGAGAACTACACTACTACAAAAATTGTCTGCATAAAGAAAGAGCAGAACAACTATCAAACATGTAAGAACCATCCACAGTCGGAGAAGTAGCGAGGAGCATGCCTAGAATTAATGCCACCCTCGATGATCACCAAGGAAAATATCAACCCACCATGATTGAGTGTGAAGGTATGATTTCCAAGAAACCTGTTTCGGTTTTGTTTGATCCCATTGCTGGCGTAAGTTATGTTAGTCCTAAAGTGGTAGAAAAGTGTTAGCTACAGAGCTGTAAATTCCCAAAACCATGGCTAGTTCAGTTAGCCACTGGGGAAAAAAGAAAGGTAGTAGCCAAAACATAACAGTGTCCCATAGTAATCTCGAGACAACCCATTCACGTGAACCTTAACATTCTTCCTTTGGGTTCATACGGTATGGAGTGGTTGGAAAAATGTTGGTCCTTGGTTCATTGCAAACAAAAGACTATGAATTTTATTTCAGAATTAGGATAAAGAAGGGAACTACAAGGAATCAAGACGAATACAAAGCTACGTCCTATCACTGCTAATTAGTTAGGAAAATGTATTAGGAAGGGTTGTCAAATTTATGTTGTTCAAGTGGGATTTACCAACACCAACAATAAAATTACCTCTTTGGATAATATTCCTATCATTCAGGAATTTGTCCATGTATTTCCTCAATCCATCCCTGGAATACCACTCAAGCTGGATATTGACTTCACCATTGAATTAATTCCGGGTGCAGCCCCAATATCCAAGTCCCCTTATCGCATGAGCATACCTGAGTTGACAAAACTCAAGATGCAACTTCAAGAGCTTCTGGATAAGAAGTGCATTCGCCTCAATGTGTCCCCTTGGGGAGCCCCCATACTATTTGTATGGAAGAAGGATGGAACATTGAGATTGTGTATCGATTATCATCAGTTAAATAAGATGACTATCAAGAATAAGTATCCATTGCCATGTATTCATGATCTATTCAATCAAGTGTAGGGAGCCAAAGTATTTTCAAAACTCAATTTAAGGTCAGGTTATCATCAAATAAGGATAAAAGAGGAAGACATTTACAAAACTGCATTTCCAAACCTGTTATGGTCATTATGAGTTCATAGTGTTTCCTTTTGGCCTTAAAAATTCCCTAGCTACCTTATGAGTTTTATGCACAGTATTTTCCAGCCATATCTTGATAAGTTTGTACTAATTTTTATTGACGATATTTTGATATAATCAAAAAATCAAGAAGAGCACAAAGAACATTTGAGAATTGTGCTACAAGCTTTACAAGAGAACTAGCTATATGCCAAATTTAGCAAGTGTGACTTTTTCAAAGATCAGATCCAATACTTGGGTCACGTTATATTAACAGAAGGAATAATGATCGACCTAGAAAAGATAAAAACCATCATGGAATGGTCACTCAAAGAATGTCATTTTTCATTGATATCATATCTTTCCTGGGTTTGGTAGGGTACTACCGCTGGTTCATTGAAGGATTTTCAAAAATTTCCTTTCCTATGACCTCTTTACAGAAAAAGGGGTGCATCTTTCAATGGAAAACAGTGTCAGCAAAGTTTTGAAATGTTAAAACACCTACTTACCACTGTACCCGTGCTTAAGATAGCAAATCCAGAAAATTCTTTTGTGGTTTGCACGAATGCAATTAAAGACAACGTTGGTGGAGTGCCGACACAAGAAGGAAAAGTTATTGCTTACAAATCATAGAAATTGCAATATTATGAACAACAATATTCTACCTATGACCTTGAATTAACAACGGTAGTACATGCACTTAAAATGTGGTGACATTAGTTGTTGGGGAAGTAATTTTTGCTGCTAATGGATCACAACAGCCTTACTAACTTCTTCAACCAATCTAGTTTAAATGCTCAACAAGCCAGGTTGACAAAATTCTTAAGTGAGTTCAATTTTGAGATGAAACACATTAAGGGGAAGGAAAATTGAGTGGTTGTTGCATTGAGTAGGAAGGTACATTGTATTTATAAAGATTAGATCATCCAAACACACTCCAACATTCCAGAAATTATAAAGGAGGCATCGATCAAGGATCCCAAATACACTTTTCTTTGGAAGCAAATGAAGGAATCTCTTTTAAAAGGAGAAAAATCAGATTTCGAAATAAATCTTGATAACCTACTTACCTTTAAAAATAGAATTTACATTCCTAACAAGAGATCTATTAAATAATTAATAATGGATGAGTTTCAGGGGAAACCATGTGCAGGCCACCTAGGTTACCAGAAACTTTTAAGAACCATAAAAAAATGGTATTTTTGGCCCAGATTAAGAAAGGACATTGCTGAATACTTCTCCAAATGTTTGGAGTGTCAATTAGTGAAGGCGAAACATCATCATCCCGCTAGTTTGTTACAACCACTGCCCATTCCAGAATGGTAATGGGAGACCATATCACTGGATTTCATCATTGGTCTACCCTACACATGGAAGCAATATGATTCGATCTTGGTTGTAGTTGATAAACTAAGTAAAACCATGCACTTCATACGTGTGAAGTCTACCTACAAAATGACAGAAATCACAGACATATTTATGAAGGAAATTTTTTACCTGCATGGAATACCCAAGGTGGTAAATATCAGATTGGGATGTGAAATTTTCATCCATAGTCTGGAAAACCCTCTTTTCGAGATTGGGTACCCAAATCCAGTTTAGTATAGCTTACCATCCCTAAACAGATGGACAAACTAAACAGATTAATCAAGTTTTGGAAGACATGTTATGCATGTTTGCGATGAAACATCCACATAAGTGGGAGGATTACCTCCACCTCGTGGAATTTTCCTACAACAATGGACATCACGAATCATTGGGCATGAGACCTTTTGAGGTGTTATATGGAAGAAAGTGCAGAGTTCTCGTGGACTGGAATAACCCTGTTAATAAACTAGCACTGGGTCCAGAAATGTTAGCACAGATGGAGGAAGCTGTCAAGAATGTTTAACAGAATCTAAGGGCTGTCCAGAATAAACAGAAAATGTATGTAGTTAAAAAGAGAACGTACAAAAAATTTCAAAGAATTTCAACCGGAAGATCATGTGTGTCTGAGAGTAAAACCCTTAAAAAGGTCCACAACATTTTTCATGTCTCGCTGTTAAAAAAATATGTATACAACCCACAACATATAATAAATGGGGAAAATATCCAGGTAATGATCTAAGAGGATATAAGTTGTTTATTATAATTTGTTTGAGAGAATTATGACTGTGAATTTTGTCTTTCAGGTTAAACTAGAAGGAGAGTTTTTGGCAGAACCTCTTTGTATTCTCGATCGAAGAGAAGCCACCTTGCGAAAGAGAGTCATCACCCAGGTTAAAGTGTAGTGGAAGCACTTTGGCCCAGATGAGACCACCTGGGAAGAAGAGGGATTTATGGAGGAAGATTATTCGACATTTTTTTCTTGAATTAAAAAAAAAAAGAGAGAGAAGAAGATAACACCATGGATGGTGTTCCTCTCTAGGGGGGGTAGATGTAACACACTAGGCTCCAAGAAAGATTTGCTATGGTTATTTAACTCAGTTTTATGATTTACTACATTCATTTTACTTTGTGACATTGACTTAGGCTAGAAAGCCAGATAACAAGTCTTTACCTAATTATGATTAATTAGGAATTTAGACATGATAATATAACATAATTGTTTGCCTTAATTAAAAGAAATAGTTAACCAGGAAACAATTACACCCCTGCCTTGAAAAGGGAAAGAAGGAGGGGAAGAGAGACCAGTGGGAAGTTACTAATTTTGATAGTCATCTGAGTGCAAGACTTGAGGCTGGACTTTGGAGTCCTGAGGCCCAAGGCACTGACTATAACTGGATAAAATGTAGGAGTAGAATAGAGAAAGTGCTCAGGGAAGAGCTTGGACATAATCGCCAGGCTCGAGGCTGGGAGGAGAGACTTTCCAGACAGAGTTGGATTGACCCATTTACAAATTTGGAACAGATAAGTAATACAGTCTGTATCTACAGGATGGTATAACGTTATGAGAAATTATTTATTCCTAAGAGTAGGAACTAGACAGTAATATCTAGTTATAAAAGTGCATTAGTAAAATAGTAGATTCAGTATTAATTATACATTAGTAAAAAGCAATGCTCAGTAGAATAAATATGAACTAGCACTTACAAATATTGCACCAAATGATCATGAAATCTCATTTACTCAGTTTTCCTTTTTATAGATGATCTAATATAAATGTGCAACAAGGTAATGAGAATAAACAGTTACTGAATCCTTTCTTTCTACTAAAGTATGGTTAAGAAAAACATATGTATGAATAATGTATCACATACAAACCCTAATGAATTTTAGAATCCCTCTTTCCTTTCTACCCCTTGAAAAGTTAGAGATGACGAAGAGGCCAATTCCAAAATCAAACCTAAACCTTAGATTTTGACCGAATGCATAACAAAAACCCTAAGGTGAGTTCCAGCTACAATCAATGAGGAATGGAATTTCATGGGATTACAGTGACTTTTTTTTTAGAACCGCAACATTATAGAAAAGAATAGAGTGACTCTCAGAGGAATTAACCCTTGTGCTGAGGGATAGCAATAAATGCAAAACAGTGAAAGAGTTTCAAACTAAATACAAATCCCACAACCCAAACTTTGAAATCAAACACCAAGCAGATCTTTAAAAACATAAATATGATGGTGCAAGAAAATCATATATATATCCAGATATATAATTTAACAAGTTTGAGGTGTATTTAACAGAGTTCTCATAAAAAACCCAGACATGGCCGAGAGAGGTTTTCTCTAACTCTCCTTAATAGTTACGGCCTTAACAAAAAGAGTAATTATATACAAAAACTGACATTTACACCCAGCAACTTAAAGAAACTTAAAGTTTTTGTTCTTCAAAGTGCAACATAATTAAAACAGTCTAGC
This sequence comes from Pinus taeda, assembly GCA_000404065.3. Taxonomy (NCBI): domain Eukaryota; kingdom Viridiplantae; phylum Streptophyta; class Pinopsida; order Pinales; family Pinaceae; genus Pinus; species Pinus taeda. The sequence continues at coordinate 39,589 of APFE030893366.1, forward strand.
TTATATTAGGGCACGTGGAAAATTCAAACTAAATATTTCACCAAATTGTAGAGTCATAACCCGCATAAAATTAAGCTTGAGGAGCTAGGAAATGTGTTTCCAACCTGTGTCAATTGCAGGGTTGTGAGAACACGTGATCGCTGAAAAAACCAAGGATAAACCTTAAAGACAATCCTACAAAATAGTAGTGTATCTGCAGCAAAAATCATTATCAGATATTAGCAAACAAGAAAGAAAAACTTGAGGCATGTTTACAATGTAGCTATTAGCTTTTGGAATAAACCAGTGTTACCTGAGTTTGATAGGCCGCAACCTAGTATTGTTTAGCTGCATATCCAGACCTTTCAGGGTTAGAAAATTGAACAGAAGGTAGAAGTATAAATCATTGTAAGAAAACAAGATAAACTACTGCAAGAGCTCATTCTTAGATTAGAAGCCTACTTGTTTCATACCACGGAAGGAGATCACCATTTCCCACAGTGCATGAAGAGTTGGATGCCAAACCTGGGCAGCAAAGGGATATATCAACCGTAAATGCTAGAATAGCCTCTAAAGAAATAAGAGTATGATCGAAATAATGAACTGGAACCACAGAAAGAAAGAGTTATGGGTTACCTCCCTGCGGCAGACAAATAGGTGAAGCCATAAAGTCAGGAGGCCAAGACAGAGAACCGTAGACATGAGTGAAAGGTTGCAGAGCAACCAAAAATCCTCAACCCTGAGTTGCAAATGAGTTGCATATTAGTGGGAGGAGGGTTATTGGGTAGATGGATAATCCTGAATCCCTCACCATCATCGGATGCCTCTGACCCGATCAATGGACAATATTGACACCATCTGTTGCAGCCAAAGTAGAATGGAGGAAAACTTCCCGTTGTGCAATCGTCGGAGATCGAGCCACGTGGAGTCTTGTATAGCTTGCAATGATTCCAAAGCCAAGTAATAGTCCTTCTATTACGTGGAAGGCCATACGGGCCCTCACAGTGTGGCCGAGCCAACTGTGTGTAGTAATGCCAAAATAAATTAACAAGACGTGCTTTTGGAACCACGGTAGCCTCCGTGGAACATATGCATTTATTAAATTATATATCAATTATATATGTTAAGTTATATATCAACTATGGTATGAAATAACAATTTTTAATGGGTAGTAATAATTTTTTTTCTTTTATGTATTATAGTTACATGGATGTTACACCAATAAACAATGAAATAATTTTTCTGCTATCCACCAAAAAACTAAACATTTGAACCATGCCTAATTTTTCTGTTATCTGAATTTGAATTTAATCTACCTATGCCTGAACTAGAATATCTGTACCAAACTTAGAATTATCATAAACTTAATCGCACACCCGAATTTTCAAAAAACAAATTTAGTCAATTCGATCAAATTTGGTAACTATGTTGTGTACAACCCATTACAAATAGAGAAATCTTGGTTACAACTTCGCACGCTGTCTTCGTCAAAGAGGCACGATAATGTAGCATGCGATGAGATCATCTCCTACCCTTTTCAGTATTTATCTTCTAACTTTTCTGTACTGTAAGTTTGGAAAGTGTACCGAATGTGGAGGTAAATATTAACACTATTTAACGCCAACAAAATTTTGGAATAATCTATATAATGGACATGGGCATCTTTAAATTATTGTGCATTCCAAATTTGAGACATTTTTTCTGGCCATCTTTTGAGGGGATCATGTGTATGTGCAGATTAAACCTAAGAGAAGCACATTGAGATGGGGGAAATGTGCCAAGATTCTAAACATAGTAGGACTAGTTGTGTATCAACTCGTATTACCTATTCACATTCAGGTTCACAATGTATTTCATGTTTCAGTTTTAAAGAAGTATGTGTATGACTCCAAGCACATCATAAATTGGCAAGAGCCTCAGATATAACAAAAATAAGATGTAGGTAAAATCTGTTGTTGTCTATATATATTTTTATATGCATGTCACTTATATGACAATTGTACTTGTGGTAGGTCGAGCTGGAAGGAGAATTTTTTGTCGAGCCCCTGCGCATACTCGATCAGAGAGAAGTAAGGCTATGAGGCAAGCTATCATCCAAGTTAAAGTGAAATGGAAGAACTTCAGCTCAGAAGAAACAAATTGGGAGGATAAATACATTATGCAGAATGCATATCCCAAACTATTTCAGGAGCAGATGGAAGAATGGACACCAGGGACGGTGTTCCACTAAGGGGGGGGGGGAGATGTGACAACCCCAGACTATTAATTTACTTTTTGGACATTTTTACTATTACGGATGAGTAAACCCATAAACAATTAGTTATTGTGATGTCATTAATAATGAATGGTAATTAAGTTAGTTGTGGAAACATTAACACTGTCTCTATGGAAGATCTAAGGAATTAAAGATGAACCTCAGTAACTCTCTTTTCACCAGACAATTAGCAGTTAGGAGTAGTTATCCCCTTACCTTTTTTCTCTTATAAGAGGGAAGAGAGGGGAGGAAAAGGGGGTTTGGAAAAAAGATAGAAAGAAGAGTTCCTTGAGCTGAATGAGAGTTTAGTGGGAAAACCTCTTGAGATTATCTTCCCTGGTGGAAGAAAGTGTTTGTAGGCTGGACGTGGGGTCGTGAGGCCAAGACAAAATAACTACTGCCTTGAGAAACTATTCTGAAGGATAAAGAGGAGCTTGGGGGAGAATCTTAGACATATTCGCCAAATTCTCATTGGAAGGGTGGAGAGGATTCATTTGGCAATAAAATGATCTTCCAATGGAAGATAAGTAGTAAATGCATGTATCTTAATACTATATTTTAGTAGTATGGATTAGATGGTTGAAGTATAGACTCTTAATCTATTTACTTTCACTCTATTTGCATTTACTCAGTTGAAGCTAACTTAGATAACTACCTTCAAATGGTACAATGGCTTAGAAGTTATAGAGGTGATAGTAGAGAATCACAAATTTGTTTGAAAGAATAACTTAAACAATCTTGTTATAGTAATCATATGTTGATAGAAAGAGAAAATATATTTCGATACTAAAATCTATGTAAACCTATTTAGTTACAGTAACTGTTTTTTGACAGTAAGAACAATAGTGCATATATGCGCAAGAACTATGTAAAACAATCTCGTTAAGTAATTATTCATGACAAAGAAGCAAATATATCCACATACATACATACATACATACATACATACATACATACATTCATACATACATATCATACATACATACATACATACATACATACATACATACATACATACATACTAATACATACATACATACATACATACATACTATATACATACATACATACATACATACATACATACATACATACATATATATATATATATATATATATATTATATATATATATATATATATATAATATATAGATATATATGATATATATATGCACAGAACCTGTGTAACCAAAAGAATGTGCAACTAATGAAACTTCGTTCCAATAGGAAGGAAGATTATTTTTAATTATGTACAACAACGGTATACCAAAACTGCTTTCTGAGTGAATTAAGATTTTCATAATGCATGCATAAATATTATGTAGAATCTTTTCCATACTAAAAATCGAATTCTAAAAGCAAATAAAGATTTTACATAAATTATGTATAATCGAATTCCATGGTAGGAATGTACAAATGAGTAATCGCATAAGCTTTCATTAAAATACAAAAGAAATGACCAATTGTTGAAACCCCCATTCGTTAACAATTCCAATTCTCAAATAAGAACTCTTCCATTATCTAGTTAAAGGTTAGCAATTGGTATCCAAAGGTGTAGATTTGGGGCCAAGCATTGAGAGTTATGCGCTATATCGGAAGTGGTAATATAGAAACTCCAAATTTAAATTCCCAATTCGAAAATTCCAATGAGAGGCGACCTGAGATTTGGCTAGCACATGGTCAAGAATAACTTAAAGGACCAAGGGCGTTAAACACTTAACAAAGGAAAAATATTCCCTGGTAGGATAAAAAAATGCTCTAGCATATCAAGTCTAAGCGGTAGGTCATGCTCCTTGATCTTATAGTGAGAAATGCAGGAATGGCTAAGCAAAAAGAGCTCTCCATATCAGATGCTAGTAATCGGAATTTTATAATATCGCACCATTGTGAATATTGTGATATGGAATCATTTTGATAATGAAGTACATGGCTTTAAAGAGTGTATGGGTCGGCAGTTGTGAATTTGAATGCATGAGTACAAGAGTTGGTCACAATATTGATGTCGATTGTCAAATATTGTTGGTTTAATACAACAAGGACCACGATCTTCAGGAAATGGTGTTGGGTCTGACATGAGGTGAGAAAACCTATTCCTGTACTCTAATGCATGTATCAGCGAGTTAAGTGGATGAATGGGTCGACTACCATAGAACAAATGTAGATCGATGGAGTTGGTTCATGGAGTGAGATGGATCAACATAAAACTTCGAGACAAGGCAACAAGGACAATGGTCCAAAGAGAAGCCATGCCAAAGTACAAAAAAGTCATACGAAAACATGAGTAAGCATGGAGAGCCTCAGTGATAAGAGTTTTGTTCACAAAGAGGACTATGCCGGGTTGGAGTGTGAAGGTGGAATGAGAATTCGTTCTCAATATGAAGAAACAATCAAGTGACTATTCTCTTATTTAATGCAGTGGCTAAGACCAAGTCAAACACAATAGCAGAATGAAGAGCCATGCTGAGGTACACTTTTATAGTGTGAATATAGGATAGAGTGGTAGCATCGATTGGGGGGAAGTAGATGAACAAAACCCAGGAGCTCAGATGAGCAAGGAGGGGGAAAGCAACATTGTTGCAAGTGAGACAAGGAAAATATCTATGTGAGTGCATTGTTGTGTAAGGCTAAGTAACAACCAGTTTGATAGAGTGAGGCCAAGAGTTCCTATGCAGAGGTAAGAGACACCGAGATATGCATTGTTGTGGGAAAGGTAGAATTTTCCTATGAACTATGTGTAAGGTGGAAGTTGCTCAAGTTGTTTGAGAAAGATCAAAGCCGTCTATGTTGTGTGATAATTTTCGGAAGTGCATGTGTTGCGAGAAAGGCTGAATGTGCCTAAGTAGAGAAAGAAGGTGGAGATTTGTATGTGTGCTGTGGAGAGCAAGAGGCTGAGAGTTGAGTGCATACTAATGAAGAGAAAAAATTAGAGAGTTGCGTGGATAGGGATGAGTCATTGTTGTTGACAAGATCAGTCAGTTACTATAGAGTGAGGAGGGTGAGTAGAGAAGAAAGCTGAAATAAGGTAGAGTGGCTACCAATTACAGAGAACATTCAATTCCTATTTGAGTGTGGGTTGGTTCCTGCATACCGGAAGTTGGTGCTTCCATCTCTAGTGTGTTCTTGAGATGTCTTGGGGGTTGGTGCCTCCTGCAAGTTGGCTTTCAAAAATTCTAGGAGCTTCAAGTTGGTTCTTGCAAAAAATCTGTGAGGTAGGTGCCTCACATGGTGCTTCTGGTAAGTTGAACAAGTGTCTACAAAAAGAGGGAGTTAGTACTTCCTTCTAATCTGAGCTAGTAAACAATCAAAGGGATTTGGTTCTTCATGTGAGTGGGTTCTCACAAAACAGATTGACGTAATAGAGTAGGTGCTCTTATTTACATCAATCGAAACAACAAGCTTTAATGGTTTTTTCTTGAAAGGGTTTCCACATAAAAACCTTGTGTCTAATGTGTATGATACTCATGGTGTGTATGCTTGAATGTTGATTTCATGTTACTGTCATATTACATATTGCTGCTGATTATATGGATGGGTGTCAATCTTGAATAAGAAAAGTAATTAGGAATAAAAGTTTAAAATTAGTGTAAATCTGATTCACCCCCTCCTTAGTATTATCATTGTTTCCAACAATTCGTATGACTGCCAAGTTCCTTAAGGAATAGCTTAATCGCTAGAAGGTATATCAAAGGGAAACATTGGCTAATAAAGTTTGGCTAACATCATAAGGAGTCAATCAGACCATGGTTTCACATATGAAGTCTGGAAGGTAAGCATAGTGGCCTATTTGATGCTCTGAGATGATGATATGCATATCTCATTTGTGAGTAGAGAAAACAATGAGCATAATGAAAAAGCCAAGTAGGTCATCATGAAAGGGATGCCTAAGCCAGATGCTAATAAAGTAAGGAATTGTAAGTTAGAAATGGAATTGCTGGATAGACTATAATGTCTGCATGATTAAGATAACCATGTGGCCCAAGAAGAGGCCGAGGAGCCTCGTTGCTATAACAATAAACTAAAACATGGAGAAGTTATTTCTCATCAGATTCGTGTTGATGATGAAGATGTATCATAGGAGAGACCATGTTGCTTAGAAGGTATGATATTTCTTTGTGATAAATGTAAAGAAATAGGTCATTCATTATCTGGATGTTCATGTGAATCACTTGAAGATAGAGAGTGATTCATCTAGTATTTTTAATGAAAATAGACCCATTTTAGTAGAAATAATAAATAAGGGATGCTCTGAAGGAGATGGGAGTACATCCTATGGAGAGAATAGGGGTAGAACTGAAAGTGATGAAGAAGGGGAAACCCTTAGACCTGGGGAAAACTCCATGGACAAAGAAATGGGCTTAGTTCTCTATGGTAACTCAGCTAGCATCTCCGACAATGAAGAAAAGGATCTAAATGAAAGGATATTTTTTAGAAAGAAGTTTATCTCTACTCTAAAGGAGATCAAGGACATATCAGAGGCAAATATCAAGCAAGAGGAGAAACTGGAAATCTATGAACTTGAGAATGAAAGGTTGAGTAAAACATTAGTTGATCTAAATGCTCAACAAGAAAAGGCTAGCAGACTAAATGGAAAGTTAACCAGTCATCTAGGTGAGAAGGAAGCTTACTATGTGAGACTAAAAAATGATTTATTCTTATTGAGAGATGACCTAGAAAAGTCAAATAAAGCGTTAGACCATTTTCATAAGCTTGAGGGGAGCAAGAAAGTCTTGGGTGAGATGCTTGGGAAGAAAATATCCCCTCTTATCAAGACTAGTATGGGTTTCAATGAGCAACCTAGCTCCAATAAAGTAAATGTTGAAGGCTCGACTTCCAACATAAAGGGAGTTTGAGGTTCCAACAACAACAAAGAAGGAAAGGTTTCTGGAGAGTAGCAACAACAAGGAAAGAAAAAATAGCAAAAGAAGAAAAGGCAACAATAGAAGGATAAGAAGCAACAAGCGGTAGTGCAACAGAAGAGGACCCACCAGCTGAAGGAAAATGTGCAAGGTAGTAATGTAAACTGTCATGGAAGGAACATGAAGAGCCAATGGAGGTCCTTTTCTACTCAAGGAAAAACCCTAAAAATAAAAGATAACCACTATCATCAAAATCCTTTTCATGGATATTTTTTTCTTGTAATAACGTTTGGCATAAATCTAGACAATAGATGCCATGCAAGGAAACAAGATGTCCTGAGTAGAAACAACCTAAGGATGCAAAAAAAGGCTAAAATAAGGCATGTTGATTGTGATAGGAGGTCTGGCAAGAATGTTGTCAAGAAGATTAACTCCTCTGCCCCTATCTTAAGACATGTTGAATTCTACAACTGTGGCAAACTCGGTCACAAGAAAGATTGCTACAGAAATGACAAGAGAAAGATTAAAAGAGGAGGAAGAAATCAGAATAATAATCCTCTTACCCATGCGATGGACTGCTATATAAGGAAAAAAGGAATCAGAAGGATTTGGGTGAAGAAAGAGGAGGTGAAAGCTAAGTTTCCTATACCCATGTGTGGTCGGTAAGAAGCCGAAATAGGGGCAAAGAAGAAGCTAGAGAGAAATGATTCTGTCAGGACTCAACCATTGAAGGTCTCAAGGAAGAAGGAGGATGATATGATTAGGGGGATTATATCCTCTATTTCTCTTTAGTGAAGGAAGAGAATGGCCTCAAGAGAGGTCAAATAAGTAAGATGCAAGAAGCTAAAAATAATAAACAGAAAGGTGCATCTCATTGATGAAGGTATGGTTTTTTTTTCTTGTTGATTACAAGAATGAATTGGTTTATTTTGAATGTATTACCATTGAAAAGGATTAGTGCAACCAACATGAGGAGTTCACAAAAATATCTTATGTTGTGGGAATAAAATGGGTTGCAGTGGTGTGGAATGACAGGAAGCTCATAGTGAAGTCGTGTCCATAGGATAAGTCCCCACGCACAGGCAAGAAATGTTTTGCAGAAGATCAGGAGCATTGGCTCAGGGGTAGATGCTTTGATAAGTAGTAGCATGAAGAAATGGGAAGTCTTAGAGAGGGAGATTGTTGAGAAAATGAAAAGTTTGCATCTTGGGTGAAATACCCTTATTTCATTTAAGTTGTGCGTTTGATTATGCATAACAGTCTTGTGTTCATGCAACACAATTGGTGCAATCTTTTCATGACCCTTAACCCTCAATTGGTATCACTATGTCAATTGGTTATTTTGGGCTCATGCTGAGTGACCTTATGTGCAAATAGACATTTATTTTTGACAAGAGAAATATTAGAGTTTTCTTGGTACAATGCTCCATTTGTATCATTTCCTTTGGTACAATTGGTATAAGAAGAAGTCCCTATTGTATGAGAATGACCTCAAGGGGAGAAGTGGATATGCTCAAATAATGTGAGAATAGTCTCGGAAGCAGTAGCAGCAGTGATGAAGTGCTAGCCAAAAATGCATAATCTCTAATTGGTATTTACAGTAGTAGCAATACCATGAGTAGTTTAATGTGTATCAATTTTTTTTTGATATAAAAGATGCATTAGTGGAGAGAGTGCTCTACAAGCAGCCATAAGGTGTCCAAAAATAGAAGGAAAAAGAAAAGGTAGTATATGTTTAGGGGGAGCATATCAAATATGCCTAGTTTTTGGAGAAGTAGCAACAACAATCTTGGAAGAGATGTCTTCGAAGAAGAATGCACATCACACAATCTAGACTTTGGTCTTCATAGCCAAGTGATTGCATGGGGAGAGAAAGGTAGATTGTAGCCCCTTTCCATTGATGTCAAAGGTGGAGAGAATATGTGGAGAATTTGTGATGGCTTGTGTAGAAGAAAGCAGGCCATTGGTGTCTCATGCAATGAGATGTGTGGAAGAAGCATGTGTTTTAGCCAACACATGAAGAGAAGAATGGAGTGTTGCCATCAATGCCAAAGGGGGAGATTGTTGGATAGTTGGCATTGTCTGGATGGCCAATGGCATAGTGAAGGCATCTACAAGTTTGTTGGCATTGATGTTAAAATTCATGTTGGGGATATGTGTTGGGCAGTTGGCATTGCCTAATTGTTAGCAGGAGCATTGGAATTGATGTTAACCAGACTAGCTTGGAGGTTTGTCACAACAAATGTTGGCATTGATAGCCTAGGAGGAATCTCATGGTAGCTACATGCTTCATGTAGAAAATCGTCACAATATAAGGATTATTGGAGAAGCCATCCAATGATGATTATAGTGATGGACCATATGGATGTCCATGGTAGTTTCAAGCTTCATGCAAAGGATCATCATGGTGGTTGTGAGTCCATTTGTCTAGAGAGTCAAGGTGCAAAATAATGTTAGAGATCTTAGAGCCATCTTCGAGGTCAAATATGGGCTCAAATAATAGATTGGACCCTCTCCTTTGGGCATTTATCTAGAGGAACTTTCTAATGATATGTGGAATTCCAAAAATGAACTCCTGGATCAAACATTATGTGTTGTCGATCAGGGACTTGAAATCCTAAGAAGGTTGGAATATCAAAGCTCCAGGATATCGAAGATTGACAGTCCAACATATCGGCATATCAGAGGTCTAGCAACATCATAGGTCAAGTGACATCAGAAATATTGTTTATTTCACATCGAAGCATTAGCCATATCAGCTTTCACACATCGGCACAACAGGCATATCGACAATCTGAGAATTGTAACTTGGTCATGTAAACCCTTTAAAAATTTGTGATATGGGTGATGCATCGATAGTGTTAAAAACCACCAAGAATGCCAATAAGGGATTAAGAAAGGATTTCATAAAAAAAAAAAGGTGGGAAAGCACTTTTCTCTCTCCTCCAGCAAGACACATGGCAACATCTAGTTGTCTCTGATAAGAACACATGGCAGCTTTTGATTGGCTCCGATAAGGTATAGTGGTACTTGATGTTAGCATGATGTGGCAGTACAACATGAAACGTGGCAGGAATATTCAAACATATTAGGTGGTCTAATGGGCCATAATCGAGTGACACTTATCACCTCTAAGGAGTCACCTTGTGGCAGTTATGACGTCATATCGAAAGTCAGTGATCAAAGGATTGATGATGTCAGAACTCTATAATAGATCAAGTGTTAAAAATCTTCGATATAGAGGGCTTCTGAAATGGGCTGGAAAATGGTTATAAGAACTCAAAGAGAAAAAGGCGTGGAGCTGGGGCTGAGCACCAAGAGCTATGGGATATATTGAAAGTGGGAATATTGCAACTCCAAAGTTAAATCCCTGATTTAAAACTCCTGATGAGAGGAGACCTGATATTTGGCTAGTGCATGGTCAAGAAGAACTTAACGAACCAAGGTCGTTAAGCACTTAACAAAGGAAAAATAGCTCCCAGTAAGATAAAAAATGCTCTAGTACCTCAAGACTAAGCAGCAGGTCACGACCCTTGGTCCTATAGTGATAAATACACAAAGAGCTAATTGGAAGGAGCTCATCATATCGGAGGTCGGAAATTGAAAGTTTAGAATACTACACCATTGCGAATATTGTGATATGGAATCACTCTGATAAGGAAGTACATGACTTTAAAGAGCATATGGGCTGGTAGCTATGAAGTTGAATGCGGGATAAGAGGATTTGGTCTCAGGATTAATGACGAATGTCAAATATTGTTGGGTCAAGGTAGAAAGGACCACAATCTTCGTGTAAGGCTGTTGGGTATGCCTTGATGTGAGGCAAGATATTAGTGTTCTCTAATGCACATCTTAGTGAGTTAAGTGGATGAATGTGTCGACTACCATATAAAAAATTCATATCGATGGAGTTCGTTCATGGAGTCGTATGGATCAGCAAGAAACATTGAGACAAGGTAATAAGGATAATGATCTAGAGAGAAACCATGCCAAAGTATAGCCAAGCCATGCGAAACCATGAATATGCATGGAGAGCCTGAGTGACAAGATTGTTGTTCACATAGAGGATTTTTCCTGGTTGGAGTGTGCAAGCAGAATTAGAATTCATTCTTAGTATGGAGAAACAGTCAAGTGGCCATTCTCTTATTTAATGCAGCGGCATAGATGAAGTCAAACATGACAACAGAATGAAGAGCCATGTTGAGGTACACTCGCATAGTTTGAATGCAAGAAATATTGGAAGCATCGATTGGGGGGCAGTAAAGGAAAAAAAACTAGGAGCTCAGATGAGCATGGAGGGGGAAAGCAACATTGTTGCAAGTGAACCAAGAGGAAAAGCTCTATGTGAGTGCATTATTGTGTAAGGCTCAGTAAAATCCAGTTTTGTAGAGTGAGGCCAAGAGTGCCTCTGCAGAGGTAAGAGCCCCTAAGATTTGTGTGAGGTTGTGCATAGTTTTCTTGTTGCTCGCAGGCAAGGTTCCATTAGTATTGGAGATATGAGGAGTAGTGTGGTGTGGATTTGTATTGTTTATAAAGGAGATTACTAGAGGTATATGGTTAGATAGGCTAAAAATAGACCAATTTGAAGTTTAGTGCAATAGGATGAAAATGGTTGTAGATGATCTCTTCTTGAATGGTCGCGGCCGAGGTATACCTTCAGATGGCTGCAAAATTTTTTGTTTTCTCATATATGGATCTTAGGAGAATGATCATTAACAAGGAGTTGTGAACCCCATGCATCGAGTGAGTTTTTCCCAATCGATGTAGTGGTGGCCCAATCCATTTTTTTGCACAATTATGGATAGGTTAGGGTAGTGAGGTTGTTGATAGATCAACGAGGTCCTGCATGTTGAGAAATATAGGGGGAAACAAGTGTAGATGATGTCTCTTACTTTGATAACTTCTTGTGATGTATTTTTACTTTACTTGATTATCTTCTTCTTTCCTTTATTATTATTAGTTTTCTCTATCATCAAACAACTACAAAATCATAAAGAACAATCATCCAATAGGACACAGTATATAGGCAATCATCGAGGGAAAAAACCTGTCCAACTGAGAGGAAACCCCACTAGAATTCTTCTCTTATAAAACTTCAACTGATGAATTCCAATACCTAGAACCCTTAACCAAGTCCCTCCAAGATCAAGTCATCCTTCCTTTTTGATGAACTTTCTCTCTAGAAAAAAACTTCGACCTTATAGTAAGTTCTACGATAACTTCAAACTCGACAACAATTTATACAACTTTGTCCTAGCATCTTAACAAATTTTAACTTGATGTAGCTTCAACAGATTTGACCTAGCAGCTTCACAACTTCGATCTAGAGGTAAATTCACAATTTTGACCTTGCACTTTACAAGTTCGACCTTGCAGCTTCACAACTTTGATCTAGCTTCACATCCTCAACCTTGCATCTTCATAGCTTTGATGTAGCTTCAAAATTCTAGTTAGCCCAGAAACTATAGAAACTTGTTTCATGAGGAGATCAAACTTGCTTGAGTGAGTGATAAATTGAGGTTGAATTGCTTCTTATTTATAGGCTTGAGAGGGGTACAACTTTATATCTTGAGGTTGACTTGTCCCTTCATGTAGGCTGACTTGATCTTTGTGCCATGACAAGGTATTAGAGGGTCTTTTGACTCTATTTTGACTCAAAATTTTTTTCTTTACAATACACAACATGCCCAAAAGGTTCTTCAATACATGGCAATGACTCAATTGACTTTATGACAAACCTAGAAGCACTCAGTGGCTGCTTGAACTAAAAATAATTTTCCCTTGAGCATGAAACCCATGCCTCAAGAACACAAATAATAAATTTATTTTACTCTTTTCATTAAATACATAAAATCATGATTACATATGCCACTATGAAGAGATTTCAACACTTCCTCTTACGTATGGAGGTACTCATAATCCATACAAGGTACTTGGACATTCTCAATATGAAGAATTCTCCTAAGAAGAGTGAGATTGGTAACCCATATGTATATCATCATATCATCCAACATTGTCACATAGAAATACCTTGACTAATAGCTCTATCTATCCACAAGATCAGAGTACAATGCCGGTGAGACCAATAATTTATAGACACCCTCGTCATTGTCTCTCTCAAAACACACCCCACCAGGATTCTCTCAAAGTATGTTTGACTGGGACTATTCTTATCATGGATTCCCAGTCCTCAGGTAATATCGGTCCTCTATGACTACCCTAACCTTGGATTCCATACCACATCCTAAAAGATTATCAAATGCTATATGCTTACCCAATACTCTATATCTCCCTCTAAATTAGGGAGGATATGCCCATTCTAGTGAAGGAATGTACCCATTAATATAAAAGGAATGTACCCAAGCTCCCACTTAATCTGAGACTTGACCAAGCTCCCTCTTGACCAAGTACTTGCTTCCACTAGATCTTTAGGTGGAGACCATGGGACAACCATCTACTTGAAGAGCTCCTCCTTTTCGATGTCATGAACTTATTTTTGTATATTAAAGAGTCCTCATATTTTTGGGACTTATTCATACAGCATCGACCATCCATCACTTTCATTCATGAATCATTTCAGTCATGCCATTCTTTCTTTCATTATAAAGTGATCCAATAGACCATATCTGGCATTTCCTTCACACGTTGCTACCTTCTTGCATCATGTTTCCTTCAGGATCTTTCATCCTACCACATGATTTTCAATTGTATATGACTTATATAGCTCTTCCTTTGGTAGCCTTGCATTATCCCATGTAGATATTGTTTAAAAATAGAAAATCAACATTAAATAAAAAATACCTTTGAGATGTTCCTTCATCACGACATCTCCTTGTTTGCATCAACATCTTGCATATATATTTACACATATCCAAAAATATATACAATGTCAAGGGTCTCTTTCTTTTTCAAACTTTATTAGGATTTTCATATTTTTCCCATGGAGATATCATAGTCAAATCTTCTAGACCTTGGATGTTGATTGCCTTCTTCGTAGTTGCATTTTTTATGATCTCTTCCTCTCGTTATTCACACATTTCCTCCTAGGAACTTCCAATCATAGTTCTTTCAACTTGTCCAACCACCTCATATTACCTATGAGGATATATTATGTTGATTTCATCTAGTTGATGTGTGAACCATTCCTTCCTCCATCCCTTTAGAGGAGTAGATATTTTCTTTCTATCATGATTTTGAGGTAGCGCACTCATTCATGATATCTGCAACCATGTGCCATGACTCTATTTGTCAAGTACAATAATACATCACTCATCTCTTTCTTTCGGTGATCTAGACTTCCTTTGATAGCTTCTTTGAAAGAAAGAACTTCAATCCCTTGACCCTATTCAATTCTTTTAACATCATATTATCATTCCATGAATCCCATACAAGTTGGAATTCCTGGTGAGACACTTTCCTCTTCCAGTAGGTGAGCCTTCTAATGAATATTCCAACAGATGATCTTGATCATCCTCATACTGTAAATTCTCCTTTTGGATGGTGTATGATCAGCTCTATACTAGATGAATTTATTTTTCCCATAAGTACCACTTATGCTTATAATGAGGTTACCATGAGATATATCCTTCTATAGGTGAAATTTGTAGGCTTCTATGATGCCATCGCCATAAAATGATGTATCCTATCATGCTTCTAATGATTCCTACCATGATAGTTATTCGTTACAACAAAAAACTTGAAATAGAAATTGGGAAAGAAATAGGTTAGGACGCCTATCTAAATCATAGTAGAGATATTTTACTTCATCCTTCTTGGATTTCTTCTTTTCAACTTCTTTCGTTTCTTTAGTGATATGGGCTTCTTCCCTTCTTCCTTTTTATGTTGTCCTTCTTGAGCTTTAGACAATCTATCTTGTAGTGCCTATATTGATGACAACCATAGCATTGAACTTTTAACATGTTTTTCTTCTTTTTTGAGGACCAACCTTCCCAAACTTCCATCTTTTTTCTAGCCATGGAAACACATTCTTAAGCTTGCTCGCTTGATCCTACATCAATTTTTTCCTTAAGCCTAGTTTCTTTGATTTTTCACAATGATCATAGCTCATTGAATGGAGTAGATTCCTTCTTCCCATAGATGCTTGATGTGAAGTTTCCTCATTCCTCTGGTAGTGCATTGAGCCCTATGGTAGTCATTTCCTTGTTAGAAATTATTTTTCCAAACCCTTGGGTTAGTCTCTTATTTTTGACACTCTCATAAAGTATGAGGTTGTTCCTTCTCCTTTTGATACTGTCCACTTGTAGAGCTTGATCTTCTTCTTTTGACGGTTCGATAATTAAACCATTAACATGACCAATGAATTCATTTTATATGGGGATCAAATCTATCCTCTTCTTCCATGCAAGAAAGGTTGACAACCCAACCAATTAATTTCTCTCCTTTAAATATGAATTCTTTTGACATATTTAGATATAGATATAAAAATACTTACTTGTCAAGTGAAGATACTCCTAGATGATGAAATCTTCAACTTGATGCCTCCTTGGTCTTTCTTCAGAACTAATCCTTGGTTGAAAGGGACATCACAATGATTCCTTGATGATGATGACAATTATTTTCCTACTTTTCATACTTCAAGTCAATGCTAGTACAACCTCAAATTTCAGACCTTCTTCAAAATTTTAGCTTCTTGTAGCAGTTCTACACTTTCGATGTTTTCTGCAATAACCGTAGTTCACATGTGTTTCTAGAAGATGGAAAATGTTTCCTCCTTTCTACTTCTCTTGAATGTAATTATTTTTCTTGTTATTTCGGCTTGCAAAGAAGACCTTTCTTGACACATAACTTGATCCTTGATGGTGGCTACAGTTTGATACTTTTTGTTGCAGAAGGATGTCTTAATACTTCACACATGTGGATAATATAGGCCAGAAAAATATAACCAAAAGTGCTTCTCTATTCCTTCCTCATGATAATGATTGTAGAATGTTTGATTTCCAAAAAATGCTTTAAGTGTGGAACCCTTCTTTGGATGAGTTAGGGTTTTGAGGTCTTGTTTGATGCTCTTAATTATTCCCTTTCAATATGATGAGAGGGTTAGTCCTTCTTGATGATTGATGCTCTTGATGTTTCCAAGATGATATCTTTATACTTCGACCTTAGAGTATCCTTCTTCATGTTTCCCTTCCTTGATGTAGTCACCTTAGCTTTGATACCATGTTGAAAAATCTAAGGGGAAACAAGTGTAGATTATTTGTGTTACTTTGATAGCTTCTTGTGATGTATTTTTACTTTACTTGATTAACTTATACTTTCCTTTATTATTATTAGTGGTTTTTATCATAAAACAACTACCAAATCATAAAGAACAATGAGATAATAGGACACAAGATATAGGTGATCAACTTGGGCCAAAATCCTCTCCAACTGAGAGGAAAACCCACTAGAATTCTTCTCTTCTGATAAAACTTAAATTGAGGAATTACGAGACCTATAACCTTGACGAAGACCCTCCAAGACCAATTCATCCTTCCTTATTGATGATTTTTTTTTCCAACAACAAACTTCAACCTTCTAGCAACTTCTCCATCAACTTCGGCTCAAGCAACAATTTTTGCAAATCCACCCTAACAACTTCATAGCTTTGACCTTGATGCAACTTTAGTAGCTTCGACCTAGCAGCTTCATAGCTTCGATCTAGAGTCATATTCACAACCCTGACCTTACAGCTTCACAATTTCGACCTTGCAGCTTCATAGCTTTAATGCAGCTTCACAACTTTGACCTTCCAGCTTCACAACTTCAATGCAGCTTCAAAGCTTCAAACTTATAGCTTCACATCTTCAATGAAAATTCACAACTTTGACCTTGTAGATTCATAGCTTTGATGCACCTTCAAAATTTCACGTAGCCTAAAAACTGTATAAACCGTAACGAAAGAGAGAGAAAGACAGGCCCAAAACTTTGGTCTTTATCTTGTTCTTGTTCTTCATCCTTTTCCAGCTTCTATCTTGAGGAGATCAAACTTGCTTGAGTAAGTGAGAAAATGAGGTCAAATTCCTTATTATTCATAGGCTTGAGTGTGGTACAACTTTCTATCTTGAGGCTATCTTGATCTTTGTGCCATGATGAGATCTTGGAGGGTCTTTTGACTCTATTTTGACTTGTTGTGGCCAGCAACAACCCCTCCCCCTCCTTTTCATTTAAGTGTTATCTAGAATACTAAATAAATGGGGACCCTTAGTTAAATTTTTGGAAAAGCAAGAGTTTCCTTTCTTCAAAATAAGGTTACCATCGTAAGCTTAGGAATATCTTTTGAATACTTTAAAACCTAAGTTTATAATAAGAAAAAGTCTTTAAAAAAAAGCTGCATCGTGAAATGATAGTAAAGTACCATCATTTGGCTATCGCATCGCAATAGAAAAAACTAATAAGAAAAACTTCAAGATTTACCGATTTGCGATAACACCAATCGCGAGATCGCATATCGCAGGAAATGGGCTAATGAAATTTGGCAAATGTAAAACTTCTGCGATCTGCGACGATGCGATATCACGATAAAATGATGGTTGCGATATTAAGCCAAACCAGCTCTGCGACGTTATATTTGCGATAGTGCGATAATGCGATGTCGCGATCTGCGAAGTTGCGAAGCAAATCGCAAAATCACTCCATCGCGAATCTTTCGGGCATGCTATTTAAGAAAAGCCACTTACGATAATCTGAGTCAAGATTATGTGCTTTAAATGTTAATAAAGGGATTAGTTGCGAGTTATTAATGAAATATGGACACGTTCTTTTCAAAGAATTACTTCATGTAAGGTGACATATTTGATATATCTGTTGCATTTAAAACTCTCCCATCACCTTTCTTGATCAGTCATTTCCATTTCACTTGTGAGCTGCAGGAACAGAGAACGGAGGACTATACAAGGCAATCCGCAGGAAGAAATGGGAAAGAAAAATAAAGCTCAGAGCTCCAAGGTGAAGGAAAAGAGGCAGGCGCACCAAGGATAAATGCGAATCATAAAGAGTTGCTCTTTAGTAAGTGGGATGATCAAATCAAAGAAGTAGAAAAAGCGGCAGGAACAACAGCTACGACAACAAGTATTCTCATTCACTGTATAAATGAGAATTTGCACAGAGCAAATTTAATCGCTGAAACTACTCCGGGATATTTACCAAACAAACCAGAATTAGAGGAGGGTTGGAAGCAGAAAGCACAAGAAAAGGAAAAAGAAATCCAACTACTAAAAAGATTAAATTGGGAATGTTACTGGACATAGTTGGTAAAACCACATAGTCAGTGGATGACCGTGAAATGTATCATAAATGCGGCTGAAAAGGTGGTGCCAGCACTCATCGATTCCGTTTCCTCAGCCCAGCTCAAAGGAGAAGTTAGCCAACCGGCTCTCCTTAAACAAATGTTGAATATATGCAACTTTAAAGACCAAATACAGAAATAGTTTAGTTTGGAATCTTATTTTTGCTTAAAAATTAGGTTAGAAAAAGGGCGGTCATTTGAAAACCGCATCCTGATTTTTTGTAAATAAACTATTATTAGATTTAGTTAGTAGTATTTAAACCCTTCTCATGCATTTAGAGAAGGGTCCAGAAATTTATCAAAAACTTGTCCTCAGAACATGCACTTTTGCACCCTCAGAGGAGGTTTTGGTGAATGAATGGAACAAGGTTTATTTGATATCTGCTGCTGATGTTGCACTTCTGTACTCTTAGTGGATGTTAAATCAAGGAGAGATAAATCAATTGTCACTTGAAGCTCATGAGTAGGACTAGTTATAAATGGTACTTTTATCTCTTAACCATTTCTACTTATGCGTTAAAGTGATATTAAGTTTTCAATTGTTTATATGTTACAACATGGATGCCTAAGTTATCATTTGGCACTTTTGTACGGTGATAACTATTTGTTTATGCTTAGTGTATGAATAGCTCATTTATGCGATAATTTTTCACAACTGCTTCGTCTAACTTCTTATACGAAGTAGTTCATCTTTATTGAATTCTTTTCTTATAATCGCTGAATGATCTTTATTAGCAGTTATTGTTTGAAATCGTTTTAGATCGCATAGAAGAAAGATCACACCTCGGGTTAGCATAAATTTTGATGTTTTTCTGTTTATTAGAATACAGTAGCATAACATTAGATTAGAATTAGGATAGAAGTATTCCATTTAGAACAGAAATACCCATCTTTCTCACACACACACACTGAATTGGGAAATTGGTCCCATATCCCAGTCGGACCCGCTATACCAAACGGATAAGGAGCTGCCAACCAAGGTCCAGACTGGGCAGGTATCCCCCTTTTTGTTGACCCGATTTTTGGGGCCTTCAACATATTTGGTGCTAAAAGGAGGGCCTGAACTATGAATGGAAAGTAAATCCAAATCAAAATACCATTTTGAGAGTAAATCACCCTCACCATCTCCTCCGACTTCTCCATTACACCTAAATCCAGAATTAGAAGTCGCCAGAGTATCAACCGCTGCCACAAATCCTGGCTTTTCAAAACAATATGTTATTGAACCTCCTGAAGTCGAATCTCTAATTCACAAACTTCAACGATTTTCCATTTCCCCTCAAAGATCTGATAAATCTCAGGGCAGCGTGACTTCGCAATATAACCCTGCTCATCCCCTGACCAGATTAAAGAGTGAAAAGTTTGGTGTTCAGCCAACCAAATTACCTCTTCCCGAAAGGAAAAGAGCAAGGAAGTCACCTAAAGGGTCCAATAGCGAGACTCTTTCATCAACATCATCCATCTCAACCTCTCCACCGCGAAGTCAACCATCCACTCCTCCACTCCAGACCATTATCAATCCACCCAGTGGAATCCCTACAACTCCTCCTCAATCAT